>CAXITT010001354.1:64384-97112 GCA_964033795.1 Lymnaea stagnalis | reverse complement strand
AGTACACATTCTCTTGATCCTGGGAGTACACATTCTCTTGATCCTGGGAGTACACATTCTCTTGATCCTGGGAGTACACATTCTTTTGATTCTGGGAGTACACATTCTCTTAATTCTGGGAGTACACATTCTCTTGATCCTGGGAGTACACATTCTCTTTATTCTAGGAGTACATATTCTCTTGATTCTGGGAGTACACATTCTCTTAATTCTTGGAGTACACATTCTCTTGGTCCTGGGAGTACACATTCTCTTGATCCTGGGAGTACACATTCTCTTGATCCTGGGAGTACACATTCTCTTTATTCTGGGAGTACACATTCTCTTTATTCTGGGAGTACACATTCTCTTTATTCTGAAAGTGCACATTCTCTTGATTCTGTGAGTGATCTATTGGAGGCTCTCACAGACATCGTTCAGCTCACCACAGTAGAACAAGTCTTGACTTCTACCTCCGGGAACACATTGTCGCCAAGCACTGAACATGCTTCGGCAGCGGTCAGCTCTAGTGGAGTGTTTCATCATTCAGAAATACAGTGGTCAAGCCATAATCCGACATCATTTGTGTCAGAAACTAAAGTCCAAATGGATCCATCCAATATTTTGGACGGCATGATGACCTCGAACTCGGGGTCGACAAGACCTGTAAGTGAATTGGTAGATCTACCGCCAACACGGGTCTTTGTCTCCTCTCGGATGTCCCGTTTTCCTTCAGTTATTAGTGAACTTGGACTATCGTCAGACTCACTCCATGCAGTTAGTATGAATGCAGTAGCCTCATGGGATGTGACCCCAACACTGGGATCATATTTAATGAGCCATGACAATGAAACTGCCACATGGATGCTGCATTCTTCTTCAGTGTTCACTAAACCATATCGCTCATTGGAATCATATTCGGACGGTGTCAGTGAGAGAGATTCATCGTATTCGGACAGTGACAGCGATTTAGAAATAATTTCAGCCTCATTTCCTCCCGGGTCTTTGTCAGGTCTTGAACCTCAAGTCTTAACACCAGCTCCCCCAATCACCAGACATACGAATACGGTCTTAGACACTATCCCTGGGATCAGCTTGACCGGATATTGGACAACAGACGAGATGTACGCCACAGGTGAGATGCCAGTGTCCGGTGGGGTATCTGCAACGAACGGAGTATTTGAATCTGATGAATTGAACATCTCGCCATCGATGTTGAATGCCTCGCATGAAAGTGAATATTCACCAGATTTTGTGATCACAACTGAAACACGGGAAATGAATTATGTCTCCGAAGAGACCTCGGGCATGTCAGAAAAGGCGTCCATAATTTGGGAATTTTCCACGTTGACTGAAACCCAAATGATCTCGTTGTGGAATACAGACAGCCAAGTGCATGGATCCCAGGTTGAAAAGTCTTATGTCTCGACCCCTTTGATCCCTTTGGCAAGTTTAAAGACCCCAAACGTTGATGATTCCTTGCTGTTCGTAACGATGTCTTTTGTTGATACTGCAAAGTTCCTTACGCCACAAACACGTTTCTCAAACTCTGGGGTGCTGAAGACATCTTGGACTTACCATTTCGAGACACCCAGCATCGACTACGTTGAGACAAGCTCTAGTCAATCATTTACTCCGTTTCTTGAAGTGATTCTATCATCTCTTCTTGATCGCCAGTCACATTCAGCGAAAGATTGGTCTTCTGCGAGTAGAGAAGTGTTGACTCCGTCAGGAGGATGGGTTTCTTGGAACGGCAGCACATTTGATCCGTTGGAAAGTTGGGTGGCTTCAAGAAGTCAAGATCTGACACCTATGGAAAGTTGGGTGACTTCAAGAAGTCAAGATCTGACACCATTTGAAAGTTGGGTGACTTCGAGAAGCAGCGTGGTGTCACCATTGGAAAGTTGGCTAGATTCAAGAAGCAGTGAGATGATGCCATTTGAAGACTTGATTACTTCGATAAGCCAAGCTGTTCTCTTATCCATCAGTGACCTTTGGTCATCAGTAGTTCTTAGCAGTACACAATTGTCACATGCTGATATAAGTGGATCAGAAGACAGGACTTTCCTGATGACTCGTATTTTACAAACAAACGTTTCACTACAGCTTCAAACTAATCTCGGGTCAACAATGGATCTCACATCATTGACTGAAACAACAGAACTGACACCAGACCCGTATTTCTTCACCTCTGGTTCTACAGGAAATGTTTTCATACAATCAACAAGCAACTCATATGCGAATGCTGTTACTACCCGTGAATATATAATAATCCCTTCTATGAGTGACCATACACTATTCCCCTCTGTGAGTGGCAGTATATCATTCCCTTTAATGAGTGACCATAGCTCATATCCTTCAATTAATGACCATCAAACATTCCACTCTATTAGTGACCATAGCACAAACCCTTCTTTGAATGGCCAAACAGCAATCCCCGCGATTAGCGTCAATGCAATAACTCCTTCAATGATTGACCCTGTCACATACTTTTCTGTGAGTGACCATACAACATTCTCTTCTATAAGTAACGATTCATTAAAATCCTATTTTAGTGACCATACAACATTCTCTTCTATAAGTAACGATTCATTAAAATCCTATTTTAGTAACCATACAACATATCCATCTATGTCTGACCAAATAACATTATCTTCTATGAGTGACCATACAACATTCCCTTATATTATTAGTGGTCATACAACAATCCCATCTATGAGTGCCCAAACACGATTCCCATCTATGAGTGACCATGCAACATACATTCCTGTGAGTGACCATACACTAGTCTCTACTTTGAGGGACCATACATTAGTCTCTTCTTTGAGTGAACATACAAAATTATCTTCTGTAAGTGAAGATTCAATAATCCCATCTTTAAATGACCATGTAACATACAATTTTATGAGTGACTATACACCACCCCCTTCTTTGAGTGACCATACAACATTCCCTTCTACAATTAAAAATATAACATTTACTTTTACGAGTGACCATAAAACATTCACTTCTACGAGTGGTCATACAACATTCCCTTCTATGAGTGACCATACAACATTCCCTTCTATGAGTGACCCTACAACATTCACTTCTACGAATGACCCTACAACATTCACTCCTACGAGTGACCATAGAACATTCACTCCTACGAGTGACCATACAACATTCCCTTCTATGAGTGACCATACAACATTCCTTTCTGTGAGTGACCATACAACATTCCCTACTATGAGTGACCATGCAACATTCCCTTCTATTAGTGAGCTTACAACATTCACTCCTACGAGTGACCATGTAACATTCACTTCTACAAGTGACCCTACAACATTCACTTCTACAAGTGACCCTATAACATTCACTTCCACGAGTGACCATAAAACATTCCCTTCTACGAGTGGCCCTACAACATTCACTTCTAGGAGTGACCATACAACATTCACTTCTACGAGTGACCATACAACATTCCCTTCTATGAGTAACCATACAACATTCCCTTCTACGAGTGACCATACAACATTCCCTTCTATGAGGGACCATACAACATTCTCTTCTATGAGTGACCATACAACATTCCCTTCTATGAGGGACCATACAACATTCCCTTCTACTAGTGACCATACAACATTCACTTCTTCAAGTGGCCATACAACATTCCTTTTTACGAGTGACCCTACAACATTCACTTCTACGAGCAGCCATACAACAACTTTTTATCTTAGTAGTGACCATACAACATCCTCTCTTATGAGCTATCAAAATCCTTCAATCATTTTCTCTGACATAATCACATACACATCAAATTTGCCATTCACTGAAACAATCACTGACCCACCAAGTTTATCAGACAAAGTCACTGACACAATCACATACACTTCAAGCATTTCACACGCTGGCACAATCACGGACACAGTCATCGGCACAATGGCAGTAACATCATCAAGCTCCTCAGGGGCTGAAACAATCACTGGCACAGCAAGTCTGTCAGACACCGACACAGTCACTGACACAATCGCTGACACAATCACATACACATCATCAAGTCTGCCAGACACTGACACAATCACTGACACAATCATTGACACAATCACATACACATCATCAAGTCTGCCTGACACAATCACGGGAACATTCACTGACACTTCAAGTCTTTCACCTACCGTCGTAATTATAAATACCCAAATAATGTCTTTGCCACCGGATGACCTAAACACTTATGTTGATATGGCACTATCATCTCCATACGGACTCGGCCATCCACTACAATCGACCAGCAGCATCACGCCATCCGACTCATCCTTAGTTCTTGAATACTCTCTAATTGTTTCTTCGCCTCCCCTTGTTTCTAGCGGCCCACTGTCTGATACTGCCAGCTCTCACCCTGAGTTCTCTCCCTTTATTAGTAGCCCGATTGTCCAGACTTCAGGGTTTTCTTCCCTCGCCTTGACCAGTCTGACACCTGGGGTCAATCCTTCATCTGTGGTCAATCCTTCATCTGTGGTCAATCCTTCACCTGTGGTCAATCCGTCACCTGTGGTCAATCCGTCATCTGTGTTCAGTCCGTCATCTGTAGTCAGTCCGTCACCTGTGGTCAATCCTTCATTTTCAAACCCACGGACCTCATCACTCTTGACCACACGAGAGAGTTCAAGTCGGGTTTCTGTCAGTGTCACCCCACCTCTCTCTTCTACTCTGGCACCCTCCCTTTCAGCACCAGCACCGCCCACCCTTTCAACGCTAGCACCCACCCTGTCAACGCTAGCACCCACCCTTTCTATGTCAGCCTCTTCCCTAACCTCTACTAACCTAACCACCAGCGGCATGCTGTCTCTGTCCACGGTCGTGCAGCCAAAACTAACCTCTATTTTCAGCACGGCACTTGTAAGTATAGCGTGGGCGCACTACCACTCGTGCTTGTTTTAGCTACCTGCCCACCTTTGACTTGATGTTCAAATGTCACCGCCTTTCAAAATTACCAACACATTATTTATCCCGTATGAAAACCAAGATTATTTTTTTTCCAACTGCATGTGTCTTTGTATCACGTGATAATATTTTCAACCAATCAGATGTGCAAAACAAATATGGGGTACAGCTATGAGGATTTTTGACAGCTTTCACGTATGATTGTTAAATTCGAGTCACATTGAAAAGTAGTAACCAATTTCACATTCACAAATGAAATTAGCTTTTGAAACACACACACACAAAGTAATAAGAATAAATGATCCAATTATAATGATAAAGCTTCCTTTCATGACTTTGTATAATCCTTATTATAATTGTATTTTCACGTACATTTTACCTGAGTCTGAGTTAATTCCTCTTTGTTAATCAACCGCTTTTGGCAATGACGCTAATGTAAGGATTTAACCCCCAGCAGGCTTTGATAGTTTGGTGTGAATACATGAGATTTACATTACGTGGGTGCTTTTGACTTTTCTATTGCAACACAAATATCATGACTTTAAAAGACTGATTTCAGGTCCTATTATTATTGTTAATTTCTTTGTACAAATGTGTACCGTATATTTATATTGTCCATATATTTGTATTGTCCGGTACATTTAATATCTTGCAGTTCCTTGTTACCGTAGTCCATTCAAACACGGTAGTCCATTTAAACATTGTCTCTTCGTTGTATTGGATGTTGTCCATTTGCTTGCCTGTGTGCTGTTAGCGCTTTTCTCCCCCTGTAAGTAGCGCGGTCTATTTTCTATAGTATTTAATATAATTTTATCACATGATGCAAAAAACATTTTTACAACCCCCCCCTTCCCGGCGGGCCATCATTTGCATGCATTGACATATACTAAAGTCTTATAATGTTATGATCGCTAATGCAGGCAATATGATAACCTGAGTGATTCAGAAAACGTGTCTTTTAAAAAAAAAAAAAAAAAAAAAAAAAAAAAAAAAAAAAAAAAAAAAAAAAAAAAGAAAAAAAAAAAAAAAAAAAAAAAAAAAAAAAAAAAAAAAAAAAAAAAAGCAAGATTATAAACAGTGTTTAAAATTTGACACAGATCAGATAATAATGTATAAACTCAACTTGTGATAGTTCATATTTAAGAAAAAAATAAACTGTTCAGAATATATTCAAAGTTAAATAGACAAAACTGTGAGTTTCCATAGAACACTGTAACTTGTCCTTGGCACTGATTTCACTCATTGACCTCCACCACCTGTTTGATCTTGTTCACTTTCATTCATCCTGTTTTATATAAACTTATACTTAAACATATCTAATTAAAGTCTGGTGGGTTATGTTATAAATTTTCAATTAAAGCAAACATCTCCACCCATCCCTTTCCCGCCCTTAACCTTAAATAAAACCATTTATCACATACCCAAAATTCTGTAAAATGAAAAGAAGCTTTAATAATTTTTTTTTAGATGACCTTCACTAAATTTTTAGAATGATCTTATTCTTCTTTAAATATTTGACCAAAAAAATTCAATTTTGTAAATAAAATTTTTTTTTAAAAATTAAAAAAAAAAAAAGTCCATGAATTATAATCCTAGTCCCCAAAGTTGTCAAATTGTTAACGATTTGCTTGACAAGAGGGCAACAAATAACATTGTATTTCTTGCAATGAAAGCGACATTTAAAGCCAGTGTTTGGTGATTGTTGTATTCTCATTATAGTCAGGGACTGTTGACGCCAAGGTAAGGACAGAACCTTGTGTCGTCACATGCACCCGTGTATCATTCACAATGTCACCATATTGTGATGTCCGTCTGATCTTTTTTAAAAAACAATCATCATTCAAGGACCCAGTAATAATTGGAAAGAAAATTGATAGGTCATTCCTTAATATGCAAATTATTCTTTAAAAAAAACACCAAGTTTTGGACATCATATTAATTTGCAGTTCTGTGTAACATTACGCATAAAGCATCAATATCTGAATGTTTCATTTCTGAGAAATGCTCAGTGGGAAACTAGGTAATCTTTCTGTTTAAAATTCATGGAATTGGGCTCAGACTATCTGACATGCAAATATTTTCCTAATTTTTTGTATTCTCAGGTTTTCGGATTCCTCTGAGTGCAAATATCCAGTCACCAGCCTTCAAGCAGCAAACTGAGATGGGTTTGGCCAATGCTTACTACCTTGCCAGGGTACGACAGGAGGAAATCAAGAATGGTACTTATGTCCCTTTGACAAGGAGGCGGAAAAGGCTGGCCAGTGCAACTAATGACCCAAATACGCAAGTTGATGTAAGATTTGACGTTTGATTTAGTGATTGTTGCTAGTTCCCATATTGGATTTCTAAAAAGCCTCTTTAAATCCTTTATATTAACTTCACTTTGTTCCTGGCTGGCTGGCTGACAAATCTTCAAACGCCTAATTGACCTGTCAACCTATCGAGCTGAAACTTGGCACATAAACTCTTTGCTAATGACAACACATTCTAACAAATTTTCAGCCAGCACCCCCAAAAACCAAATTTTCCTATTTTTCAAATTTTCTTTTGTTTTTCTGAAATAGTTGGTGAAATAAATCTTTGGTGTAAAAGCGGGTGGGGCATTAGTATCTTAATATAGTTCAGGGGCATGAAAAAAATATGCGTTTGTGAGGGGAGGGGGAGAGGGGGGGGGGCTAATTAGGATTCTAATAAAGTGCATTACTTGTATGCATGTTTTGTTGAATTTTCAGCACCACCACCCCCTTATATTTTAGACAAGGATTTATTCGAAAAACTTTGGTTTTAGGGGTTGTTTAGTTTACAATGGATTTAAATCATTTTTTGTTGTCTATGAGGATTAACATGTCTAACCACCAAGATCTTATATTTTGTGTATTATTCCATGCAATGTATACATAGTTCCCCAGTTAAACACCAATTAACATCAGGTTAGGAACCCATTATTTATATCTTATGTCATTATTTTAGACTAAAGCTAAAAAAAACAACAACTTAATGTACAGATGTTTGCCTTGCCCCTCCCCCAAGAAAGGCTCACATCCCTTAATATGTTTCATTTCTCTCAAGAAATGCTTACCTTCCATAAGAAATGCTTACCTCCAATAAGAAATGCTTACCTCCCATAAGAAATGCTTACCTCCCATAAGAAATGCTTACCTCCCATAAGAACAGTTTACCTCCCATAAGAAATGGTTACCTCCCATAAGAACAGTTTACCTCCCATAAGAAAGGCTTCCTACCTGTGTATTATTTCTTCCACTTAAAACCACGGACTGTATGTTTGATTCTGTCACCAGATGGTTTCAGCCACTAGACCGACCAATGCCTCAGCTGTTGATGTGACTTATGTTGTCCAGCAAAATGGTCAGATTCTCTCAGGAACACAGGCATCTGATCAGCTGAACCTGTTGTCAGAACAGGAAGTTGCCATAGTCACAGGACAGTTGGTCAGCATAACTGCCCAGCGTAAGTTTTTCAGTCATCTCCGTCTTTCAAACTGACTTCTGTGTTATGAATTTGAATTGAAATGACTCTTGATTTCTCTTAGATGTAGTCCACATGTTTGTTTCATGAATGTTAGGTTCGGTTCGAATTTTTGTTTTTCGAAAGTTTTGTTTGATATACATAAACTAATTTTGTCTACAAATTTGTGTGTTCCCAGCCTACATACAACCAGCAAGCAGCGAGGAGGATATGACCAAATGGATTATTCTAGGCTGCGTGTTGGGTGGCGTCCTTCTCATAGCAATCATCGTCATTATTATTGTGTGCTGCTGCTGCTGCAAGTCTAAGAAGCAGGACGAGGTCTCAACCTTCAGGGATGCGGAGCTGGTCAAGGTGACAAGACTAGACAAGGTGAGTACAAGAATCATGCCCTCTAATCTACATGCAGAACTTGTCTAAAGCTGAACTTCGTAAACTGTTCTGTAATGAAAGAAATCTTCTAAATCTCCTCTGTGTTGATGATTGATTACTTCTCATAATGTTTTTGATTTTTATGCTTGTTGGGAAATAATTACCTAAAATTGGTTTGACATTATATCTGGGAGATTTATAGATTATACAATATTAGAGATTACGCTGAACAATATTAGATAGCTAGTTCATGTAATCTTGAACAAAAAAAACTAAAAAACATGGGAGACAAAATTTTGAACTTAAAAAAGAAATTAAGTGCAGTTGGAATTTTAACACCATTTAAATCAGGGGCTGCGAGCCTCTTTTTGGTTCTGGACTTTTGTAAATTTTAACTGAGTTGCCCTTAAAATAAATTAATAGGAATGTTTTAACTATTTTTTTTTCAATGCAAATTGATCAACTATCTAAGTCCTGAGAAATAGTCTTTGGACTAATGGGAGTCTGAAGATGATGTGCTAGTTGTACACAGTCTCACTGCTGAGAGTAGTCCTGATTGATTTTGAGAAAAAGCATTTAAAACAATTAATACATTTATTAATTTGTCTGCATCATGAAAAAATGTGGCCAATTTTAATCATCAAGCCATTAAAAATTAAAAGGTTATTCAAGTGTGTCGACTCAAGGTGTGTCAACACTAGGTGTGTCGACTCTAGGTGAGTCGACTCTAGATGTGTCGACTCTAGGTGTGTCGACTTTAGACATGTTGATTCTAGATGTGTTGACTCTATATGTGACGACTTTAGGTGTGTCGACTCCAGATGTGTTAAATTTAGATGTGTTCTATGAGTAGATTAAGCATGTGCAACAATGGCGCATGGTCTCTTAACAATGCTTCAAAACGATCAGATATACCCCTTTAGTTTAAACCAGCTGTCAGCGTGTTCGACCAAACAGCTATTTTTTAAAACGGCCCGCAATGTGAGACATGCCTCCCCCCTTCCCCACCATGTGCCAGCTATTTAGTGAGGCGGTAATGCAAGAGTCACCGCTATTCTATGACTCACACATGAGTGACGCGATAATACATGTGAACATTCATACCATGTGCCAGCTATTTAGTGAGGCGGTAATGTGAGTCACCGCCACTCTATGACTCACACATGAGTGACGCGATAATACATGTGAACATTCAATTGAGTAATAGGAGTCAATTAAATTTGAACAGGGCGAATGAAATCTTTAACTAGCACTGGTCCAATCCAAATGCTGGTTGACAATTTATCTGATGTCAACGTAGCACCTTCGTAGCACCTTCGTAGCACCTTCCGTAGGAAAACGGGATGGTCCACCCTGGACAGCATTTTGTTGGTGTTGGGGGGGACGGACTTTTTGGTCAATCACAATGGGAAAAAGAATAGTTGGTGTTAATTTTTTTTTTTCATCATTAATTTGTTACGCAAGGGTTGATAAAGGTTGGTAAACCCAAAGACCGCGCCCCGGCCGTCATAAAGGTTACCTACGCTATAACACAGGCCTGCACAACATACGGCCCACCTTACATTTTGAGTTGTGCAGGCCTGCTATAGCGTATTGACCTCAAACTCAACCCTTTTCAGTTTGTAGCCACCCGCAGCTAAAGTGGATAGTTTCATTTTCTCCCTTACATCACAACTTGAGGCCCCTTAAATATTCGAGGCCCATACAGGGCCCATAACCCGGCTCCGTCAGGTTTCATAGCTTTCATGTGTGCACCTGCTAATTCCCGTTTCGTAATCTTTTTCTTGGCATAAATGATATAATGCAGCGGTTCTCAACCTATGGGTCACGACCCTTACACAGGGGTTGCCAGACCCTTACACAGGGGTCGCCAAAGACCATCAGAAAACACATATTTATAAAGTAGCAACGAAAATAATTGTATGGTTGTGGGTTCACCACAACATGAGGAACTGTATTAAAGGGTCGCGGCATTAGGAAGGTTGAGAACCACTGATCTAATGGAACGATGACGACAATCTTGAAGAGGGCCTAAGGATACGCAAGGAAAATAACTGTTAGAAATTGTCACAGAAACCGCCAATATCAATTTATTGATGTATGTAAAGTCCAAGTCGGTCAGTTATGGACTATGTATAATGCTCTCTCAATTGGCTGTGCTTAGCCGCGCCCCCCCCCCCCCCCCCTATCGTTGGCCCAGTGGCTAGAATTACCTAAGATGCGTCATTGGTTCAAGTTTTTAGTGTATCGCAAGTTGTGATACCGAACACTTTGTTGTGCACAAGAGCCGTGTTCGGACCTCAATAAACACCTAGTTTTGAGACCCACCCCCCGCCTCATTCCCCCCATAGTTTTGAGAGTTGGTACTGTACTAAAAGCTAAAGGAAACGTGACCCAGATTTCATGATCGTAACCGCGTTCGATAAAGGATCATTGCAATATCGTTCCAGTCAATGTTGATCACTGAGATATATCGATCTGTCAACCCCTACACAAGCGCGACACATGCCCAACAGCCTGTTACTGTTACACACTTGAAACAGTCGTGCGCAGAACGGTTATGTGAGGCAGGTGTTAATCAAACTGTTATTTGGATTTTTACGTTTCTCTTCTTAGAGATAGGACATTTTCTTGTCGCAATGGTATTCCAAAAATAAGGATAGAACTACACGCTAATTAAATCAAATGATCATTTGATTGCAGTGTTTGTTGGTGTGAAGTTGCGGCTGTTTTTGAATTACGTAGTGAAAACCACCATTGCATTGCAGAAGTACAAAGTGAATAAAACTACGAATTTATTGAATTTATGGCTCGGGTTAGGTTTAGTTCTTGGTAGAACTGACGGGAATTAAAAAGCAGAATAAACATTACAGGATATATTTTTCAATATAAAATGTGACAAAGGCAAATTTGTTTGAAAAGATAAAATATTATAGTGACTTAGTGATAGACTCTGAATATATAGAATGAATAGAGGTACAATTCACTATAATTCAGTAATAGTCTAATTAATAGAATACATAGTTATAGGCCTATAGTATTTATAGATGGCAAATGAGGATTTAGGATTTTCCTAAAGTTCATCGGAATTGGTTACAGTTACAAATCAGAACTAAAATGCCTTGCAGGGGCAAACAGAGTGTTAAAGTCAATGACTCTTTGGCTAAACCAACCCAAGAGGACCAACCCTCTGACCACAGGTGTAATCTGATTACAGATGTGAGAAGGCAGTCCTTAAATCTGCCAGTGACACAACCAGGTGCTGTGAGTGTCGAAAATAAGGAGAATATTAACAATGCAAAGGTCAATGGTGACAAAAAAAAATCCCCTGTAATCTGATTACAGATGTGAGAAGGCAGTCCTTAAATCTGCCAGTGACACAACCAGGTGCTGTGAGTGTCGAAAATAAGGAGAATATTAACAATGCAAAGGTCAATGGTGACAAAAAAAAATCCCCAGGTTTCTGTAGAGGAGAGAAAAGTGTGGATGTGAAAGAGTCAAAAACGAAGCAACTTGTCGGTTCCAAAGTGAATTTGAAGGAAGAAGTTGTGATTAATACAAAAGCTGGTGAAAGTAAAAAGGGAAATTCTAAAATAAATGGTGCCAGAAAATCATCAGGGTCATGCAGGGGACAGAAGAGCGTTGAGGTTAGGCCGTCTTTAAGTAGCTCTCCCCAACAAGAAGAAACTAACAAAAATTCGAGTAATGTTACCAATGGAAATAACAAAATTAGCTCGACTAAGTCAGGGCCATGCAGGGGTCAAAGAAATGTTGATGTCAAGGACACTTTATCCATCAAACCGAGTGAAACGAACAAAAGTGATACTGAAGTAGAGACACAAAAAAAGGATGTTAAGAAAACTAAAACTGTTACCAAAGAACAATCAGCCCTTGATGATGGTAGGAGTGATGTCAAGATAAAAGCTGATAATGCGTTGAGCGGTTCCGGAGCTCTACCGGAGAAGAAACCGCCCACAGGTCGGGCTGGCCTGTGTAGTGGAGGATCAAGTTCACATTTGAAGGACTCTCTGAAACCATCGAAGAAACAAGTAGAGAGGAATGAGGCAAAGAAGATTAATGATGGGATGTTTGAAGAAAAGGTACTTCATGTAGAGGAGCAAGAGGAGTTGTTAGATGAGGAAATGGAGGATGACATTGTGGAAGAGATGGAAACAGATGAAGAGGAAATTTATATCACATCTCTTCCCCCACCACCTAGCATTAAAAAATCAAAAAAGAAGAAAAAGAAACAGGCAAGGAATAATTATGATGATCTTGAAATGCTACTGGATTGTTTTTTATTCTATCACTGTATGATGTTGAATTATTGTTTTGTTTAAGTTTATATGAAAAATTAAATGCTTGTAAATTATAGCAGACAGTCTAGTTACTGCTGCCATTTAAAGTCTGTGATTTTTAAAACTCTCAGTATTGCAGCAACTAATTTATTTTGAGTATTGAACTTAATCAGTTTAAATTAATTGTTAACTAATTATAAGCTGCAATAAAGCTTTTGAGCAGATTAATGAGACAGAATTTGTGTAAATAAAACAATGAAGGTTAAGATTTAATTTACACGTTGGCATTTGTATTCTGTATAACCAAAATTAAAGCTTAACTTATATGTTTTATTTACAAAAATTGTTTGTGTCTCATTAATCTAAATTAATTGCTGTTTTTTTTAGTGTCATAAAGCTTTAAGTGTTATTCTTGGTTTCAAAATTAATCACTGGTTTTATGTTTTCTTCCACTCATATTAAAATTATAGGCTACATTAAATTACATAAATATACTGACAATGCTGTGTAAAGTTATTACCGTTGAGCTCATACATTTAAAATATTCTTTATGAACACTTTTTGTAAGAATTTTTATTTATTAAATATTAATTAATATTATGTATTTCAACTGCTTCCAGAGATCTAGTGAATATGTTGATGATGAACCAGATAAAGAAAGGTCGCTGCCCATTGGCTCACGTAAATACAAGTATGCAGTGACACCAGAGGATACAGTAAATGACCCCTTGTACAGTTCTATTGAGAAGAAACCCCCTGTTAAAGTACCAAGAAAGACAAAGTAAGCAGAATCAGGATCTTCTTAACCATAGTTTTTAAATGAGGGATACACATTTTCTATTCACACTGTCTTTTTCCTTTTTAAATTTTACCTGAAATAAGCAACAACAACTAAGTTTCACTTTATTTTTAGATATATATAAGGCATCCTTCCACCTTCGCGAGACACAGACAATTCATCAAATGGTTGACGAGACCCATCCTGGATTGGCAGTCTTGGCTGCACTTCTCGCAAGAGAACCTTGACTCCTGGTTAAATTTGACTATCCATAATGCTATTTTTGTTGCAAGGGCTTTGTTTCATGGATACTTTCCTTGCTTTACAAAAAAGCTCTGCTCCTAAGGTACTTAACCTGGGGGGGGGTTTTATGAAGACCAGCTGTTACCTGAAGCAGCAGATTTCCACGCTCCACGCAGCCAGCGGATGCAAGGGAATGACACCTGACAATACAACTAGGCACTAACTGCATCACATGAGTTGCCAAAATGCCATTGGTATCGGAGCCATATCGACTTCAGGACCCCATCTTTGGAATTTACAGTTTCGGTGCACTCCCCATAGTCTTACTTTTGCTTCCCATATACATTTCTATTGATACTTATTTGACACTTATCCATTTTTCGTCAATTTCAGTCCACACTCAAATTTGCGAGTCAGCCATCTTGTTGCTAACTAGAAGCTATATATATATTTAGATAAAAGCCTACATTATTAAAAAGAAAAAATAAACTATTTTAGTTATCAGACTTTGCATGAAATTACATGACATATAGAACAGAGCTTCAAAAAAGCAAATAGAAATAACATAAAAAGGGTTTGCCTGTTGATATGTGGGTGAATTCCTGAAAATTTTGAAAAGTACCTGTGTAGAAACTGTGTGAATTAGTGAACCCAGAGATATTGTTACTTTGGTTATTTCTGTCACTAACTACTTTTCCATGCAGGAGTGGCATACAGTCATCTGCTGAAGCTCAGGCAGCCAATGTTGAAGATGAAAGACCAACCAGAGTTGCTCGCCAGGACACACCCCAGAGGAAGAGAAAAAAGAAACCGTTGGACAGTGGTCAAGGTAGATAAACCAAAAAAAACTTTAGTTATGCTTGGTTTATTTGTACCAGTTTCTTTATACCATTTTTGGACAATTTTTTTGTACCAACATTTATAGATGGTTTGCTTATACCATTATCTTGGGCAATATGTCTGTGCCAAAAATGTTTGACTGTTGTTTTGTTTTACCAATATGTTGGACAATATGTTTGTACCATTATGTTGGACAGTTTTTTTAACCAATTTTTTTCACATTTTTGGGGAGATTTCAGTATCCAACGTGCTCAGATATCCTGTACAATTTCACCTACTCTAACATGACAACAATCTGTGCAATCAGATAAAATAAATATAAATGAAAATGAATCAATTCCTTGTTTAATGCATTGTTAGATTACAATCACACAAAGCCTGTCACAGGTGTTTTGTAAGGCTCTTATAGGAAACAGCATGCCAAGGGGTGTTGATGCAATGCCTTATTTCAAAAGAAGTCCTGCAGGATTTTATTCTTTATTTTGAGTTAATATTTTTTTGTTTGTTATCTAAGTAAAAATAATTCTTTATTTGCAAATGTTAGATTTTAAACTCAACTTTCACTTCTAGACATCAGATCAGTCT
Organism: Lymnaea stagnalis; assembly: GCA_964033795.1. Taxonomy (NCBI): domain Eukaryota; kingdom Metazoa; phylum Mollusca; class Gastropoda; family Lymnaeidae; genus Lymnaea; species Lymnaea stagnalis. The sequence goes on along the minus strand of CAXITT010001354.1, from coordinate 81,608 downwards.
ATGAGAAGCAGATAGCCAGCCTGCAAACAGCTGAGGACCCATTGGACTACTCACAAGAGGAGTACACCATGACTTCACAGCCCACAGTGGAGGTTAGTTATGTAACTTTGATCTGATAGTTATGTTACTTTGATCTGTTAGTTATGTTACTTTGATCTAACTCATAGGGTTTGCCCAGATGAGTTCTGTAATAGGCTGGTCATCTACTAGTCACAGCCAACAAAAAGTCTATTTACTTTGAAAAGCTATTAGGTGTAAGCTCCCTCAGAGGACATTACCAAATCATGGATTATGCATACAAATATTATTTTGTTAATTCTCTTTTAAATTGATTCTGAATAGATTCACACATTTTCAGGAAAGTGTTGAGTGAATAAATAGTTGAGTCTCTCCTAGGTTATTCATTATACATAGGTCATTCATTTTATATAGGTTATTCATTATGTATAGGTTACTCATTATATATAGGTCATTCATTTTATATAGGTTATTCATTATGTATAGGTTATTCATTATATATAGGTTATTCATTTTATTTAAGGTTATTTGTTTTATAATAATTTTTTCACCAACAAATTTTCCATTATTCCTCAGGAAGAAGGTGACCTTCTTGAGAATGCTGAGGAGGAAAGAAAAAAGAATAAGCAGAGATTAAGAGCTAAGAAGATGATGGAGCTTGACAATAGCTCTCCGGTAAAATCTGGAGACCCAACCTTGAGAGCCTATGACAATGCACAGAAAGAAATAGACAAGGTTTTGGGTCCCAGGGATGATGACGATGATGATGATGAGAAAGAAGATAATAAAAAGAAGAAGTGAGTTTTTGAGATGCTTTTTCTCATCAGGACAGACAGAGAGGGAAATGAATTAGACAGACATAGATATTTTAAATTGAGAAATAAAGCTCAAAGTATTCCATCCCCTATTATAATAAAAATGTGACATCTTATTCAGAGTCATTCATTTAGTTGAGGTAATGGTAGACAGCTGAACATCAACAAGGCCAAATTCACTTCGGTCTTTAATGTCTAGGAATAGCCGCCCTAGTGGGCCGGTGAATCCATGACCAGATTAAAGTTATAAGTTATCAGCCATGTGTTCATAATTTTGAATTGGATTTATAAATATTTATGTTTGAGAGTGAAGTGAGAGTTTTCAGTTGCACTGGGCTGTCAGCTAAGTTTTAAAACAAACAAAAACAATGATTTATGTTCTACTTTTATCAACTATTTATCACTGAAAATAACATCAAAGCTTTTGATCTTTGAGTTGATAGTCTTTGTTAGTGAGCCCTAGTTTATTTTTCTTTCAGTGTTCTGGAAATTAAGTCTGTCCATATGCAGATGAAATACAGTTGGCACAATGATTAACATAAATATCAAAGACTTGAATGATTAACTTCAAATCTAGATCCACTTCTAATCACAGTCTTACTTGTAAAATCACTTTTTGACAAATTTTTCTTTTCTTGTCATGTTTCTAATTTTATTGCTTACTGTGACAGGCACAAACAAAAAGGAAAGAAGAAAAAAGTAAAGAAGGGAGAGGATGTAAGTACTCATCATAGACATTAAATGTTATAGTGTCCCTTTGCAACTAAGGTCCCATGAGTGCAAAGTCCCTTTGTATCTAGGTCCCATGAGTGCAAAGTCCCTTTGTTACTAGGTCCCTGAGTGCAAAGTCCCTTTGTAACTAGGTCCCATGAGTGCAAAGTCCCTTTGTAACTAGGTCCCATGAGTGCAAAGTCCCTTTGTAACTAGGTCCCATGAGTGCAAAGTCCCTTTGTAACTTAGTGCCAAGTCCCATAGTTTTTCTATATGAACCATTAAGAGTAAATGTTTCATTGTTACTGTAATTTGAGTTAAGTTCCTTTGGCTCTGTGAAAGTTAGAAAAAGATATTAATGGCTATTTATAATAAAAACTGCATAGTTAAAATATTAAATAACACAAATGTGATAATAGCGATAAATAATTCAAATAAATTATGTGAAATTCTGCTCATGTCAAATTGTGCATATCAGATTTCAAAGTCTCTCAGCTCACTCACAATGATACACCCCTTCCCCACCCTCTATTAACAGAATGAAGCTTTTAGTGACGATGACGACGAGAAAGTTGAGAATAAAGAGGAAACTCTGGAGGAAGCCAGGCACAGGATGCACAAACTTCTGGACGATGCCTTTTCACTTATCTCCCACAGCAAATCATCCATTGGGTCAGTTTGCCTGTCAATGTTTGAATGAAGAAAGTTTCAATTAAGATTCCTAAATGTATGGTCTTTGTAAAAGGCATATAGTGATTGAAATGAGACCTTGTAGAAATGGAAGATTCATTTATTTATAAAAGACTATTCACAAAATTAATGTGTAGACCCACTACCAGATGGTCATAAAAATGTGACTAAAAGCTCTGGGGACCACTGGTCTTTAATTTAAGCTGAACAAATCCTGAAAATGTTTTAGTAATAGCCTACAAAGTGAATGTGATCTCACTTCTTTTGTACCCTAACCAAATAATTATATGTGCATGACTGATGATTAATGAAAATAACTTCAACTTGAATCCAGCTCTCTTAGTTCTAATATATCTTCCTTAAAACATGTCTGTAGCTCCTCAGTGACATCTATCAGGAAATTGTTGAGGTGGGAGACTAATCACATAATGTAGCTGTAGTAGAAACTCACTCCTGTTTGATTGTTGTTGTGTTACAAAAACTTGCAGTAGACTTGATGTTAGCTTCCAGTTAAATCCCTCCTAAAGTTGTTTTAACAATTACTTGTAGTAGACTTGATGTTAGCTTCCTGTTAAATCTGTCCTAAGTTGCTTTATTTTTTTTTTAATAGAATTATCTGGATACAGTACATGCTATTCAATTCCTTTTTGGTAGTAAACATATTTTTTGTTCAGTTTAATCCTTGCATTAGGGCAGTGGTCTCCAAATTATCAACTTACCGCAACCTCATAAAAAAAAAAACATCAAAGAAAGCAATAAAAAACTTTACAGTCATTTGTGCTTGTGTAAATATTATTTACTATGTGGTAAAAATTAATCTATGTGGTAAGCAATCTCTGGCATCAATTTATAAAATGACAATCAACCAGGACAGACAAAAGCTCAAACATTCAAAGCCTAACTGACTACATGCTCCCATACAAAACAGATACAAAATTTAATAAATTGTTATGAAATATTTCAGCAAAACATATTTGTTATGTCATCATGTTTTTTTTTATTAATTAATATTGTCTTATTGGTTATCAGCCTAATCTTGTTATGCTCACTTTGGGGTTCTCAAAGTTCACTGTGGAGCAGTGGTGTAGCTGGGATTGGTGCAGCCCGGAGCAGGCCATGATCCCCCTACCCACTTTTCCATTAAAAAAAAACAATGCGGCTGCAAAAAAAGGCTGCCCAACTGTAAAAATTATTACTAGTCGTTCGCCCCCCCCTTGTTTTTTTTTTTCTACACCACTGCTGTGGAGCCTTATTTTATGTTTTCTTTATTTCAGTAAGAAATCATTTTTTAAGCTTGAGATTGAGAGCCTATGATCTAGAATATTTATTAGAAAAAAATAGAACTACCAGAGAATAAATTTAATATTCTGCAAAACTTTACAGTGCCATATTTGTGTAAAATAGTTACCAAGCATTTCTAGTGCTGATGTACTGAAAATCACTAAATTATTGGGTCCTAGTCAGTGAAACAAGAGAATAAACTCGATTGATTGATGATATTCCATATGTGTACATTACAAGCCCTCATTAGCGGAACAAATTGTTGACCTCAATTATATTTTTATTTCTTATTGGAAGACTTATGGTCTGAAGCTGTTATTTCCCAATATTGACCTTTTGAATTTAAATTTCTACTTGGAATTAGTAACTTTTAATACAGAAATACTTAAAGCTTTTTACCCACTTGTTAACATGCTTCCAGTGGACTAAATATTTTAAATTGTGAAAAGCTAAAGCTACCAACATATTTTTTTCTATTCAATTTATGACTAAGATAATATAGGTGTATGAGTCTTTTTAACTTTTTTTCTTTTATACATTCTTTCCATTAATTTTTGAGATTTATAAAAAACATACAAATGTTTAACCTATTTTTCAGCAACAAAGTGCAGCCATCTAGTAGTGATGACCAAAGATCACAACCAAGCTCAGCCAGGTACTGAGAGACTTCAATCATTCTATTGCACTAATTATTTTGACATTGGGGTGGCGAGATTTTATCTACATTCTTTGAAGTGTCATCAATTTATAAAACAAAAGACACAAACTTTATGTGTATGTAACAAGCTTGTTTCAGACATGAGAGATAAAATGTATTTTGTCAGTTTTATTAAAACTTTAATTTAATAGGGAAGGTTTGTGTATTTTATTCTACTGAACCTCTGTAGCAGTCCAAGCATCTTAAATTTACTGAGTGTAAAGTCTTTGTGTAAGCCATTATTAATAATGTAAGACTTTAACAATGGTGAAACCAAATTTAAAGCTTCAGTGTTGAGTTATATTAAATATAAATGCATGGTTTGTGTATAATTATATAAAATACAATTAACAAGTTGCATATATAAGTTTTTCAATTAATGTCAATCTACGAGTTTAAGAAATTTCCCTCTTAGTTATAGCTTTTATATGATATCACAATCTAAAAATTAAGATTTTTTGGTCACTCTTTTATTATTTGTGCTCTACATTAATCTAGACAAAAATATCTTTTTAAGATAACTAATGCAACCTGTTGGAGAAATTGTCTTATTTCAATTTAGATTGATAAAATTCTAATAGCGCTCTCAGCTCAGCAAATATTTTGATGACAATAATTTGTACGAGTAGTTTATTTAATTAAGATCCATAATTTTAATTTCACAGAGAAGACCGTAGTGTTCAAGCAAATATGGAATCTCCAAGACTGGAAAGTGAGTTAATAATGAAACTGAGAACATTGCCTGAACAGTTGCACACATACTACACAAAATGGAAAAATAAGCCTATAAGATATAACTTTGACTTTTACATAACATGGTCACAAATATGACATGGACAAAAATAAATGCAGCATCGACACCTATTTAATATGTAGACATGTAGCATAGACACACAAAAAGGTCGGGCCAATATTTTTAATTTATTATAATATCTGGAAGGCCCATAAAGCAAATCATTTTGGGCCAAGGTATTTCTATTTTAGATTAAAATAGTTTTTTTTTGTAAGAAGGCTCTGTTACCCTTTTATTCCAGTGTTGAATCTAATACAGAAATCTAACACAACATGGTGGGGAGACTGCAGTCAAGCTTAAATCTTACAAAAAGTACTTACCAAAAGTATCTACATGTATTATCTAAATTTTAGTTTTAAATTTGGTACATTTCAACTTTTTTCTATCATCACTGTTTATCTCATAGGTAAAAAACACACACCAATCCATGTGCACCGGAGCCATGAGCCATATGACAGCAGTGGTCTTGTCACATGGAGCCCTTACAGGGCCTCTGATGAGATTGCCATTATATCTTTACCCAGCACTCAGGTAAGATGAGTTTGCCATATCTTTGCCAAACACTCCATGTAAGCTTGGATTGCAATAATCAGTATCAACAATTGTTTAAGATATTTCAATAACAAGTTGCTTCTAATTTGTGGGGTGGCTGGAAATATATAAGCATTTATATTCTCTACCAAATTACATTGGCATATTTATACATGCTATCTACATACTAGGTCAAAAAAAGAACTAAAACTATTTATTTAAGAGGCAGATCTGTGGAGATTGAAAGTTGTACAATTTTAGAAGCAGTAAAAAAAATATGTGCAGATTTTGTGATTAGTTGCAATTAAAGTCATATGAACCATGAACTTATCTCCCTTCTGAACATACAGTTTTATTATTGGATTCAGACAGACAGACATACACAGGAAATTATCAGATTTTATTTAGGTAGACAAGATTTATAATGCTCAAATGTTTAACTCTTTACATTCCTTGAATTTTGCAAGTTTTTCATGAGATTTCTAGTGACCTTAAAAAAGAGTCAACAACTTTTAGAATCCCTGTCTAAAGTTCATGATGTTATATATATTATTGTGGGGAAATGCATGAGGTTTCTAAAAATATTTGTTTTCAAACACATAGTGTCAATACTTAGAAGTTGTGAATAAAATAATGCAATTTTTTTTAATGAAAATGTGGATAAAAAAAAATTGGTGATCACATGCAGAGAAGGAAAAAACAAACCACATAAAATTATTTAGTAAAATCTGTTAATTTAGAAAGCAAATTCATTTTCTTATATCATATGCATGATTTAGAACATTTCATGAGAATTTGACCAAAATATTAATTATTTTGTAAAATGTGTCAAAATGAGGAAATAATTTTTAAAAAATAAAAATTACCGCCCCCACCAAGTATTCACAAAAATTACAGGTTATTATTATTTTACCTTTTAAAAATTACTTCAAGCTTTTAAAAAATAATAGAGGTTTTAAACTTCATGGTACTGTTAGTCAGAAAGTTTCTTGTTATTTTAACAAAGATAAATTTACCATGCGCTATATTTGATTTATAATTTTATTTTCTTAGCATACCTAATTTATAGCCCTAGCACACTGACAATTGCTTTTAAAATCTATGCAATCAGGAATTATTGCATTTAGATTGTATTTGGTGTTATTTACATTTGCAGCACTTGATAATTTCCTTGGTGAAGTCAATTGAGAATAAAATGTCAGGTAGCTTCAGTTCATCTATATCATAGTTTTATTTTGAACAATCCTGAAGAGATTATAGCTGGCATTATCAACCAAATGGAAAAAGGGATTAGTCCAGTGCTGTTCTTTTTACTTAGAATGATATATTCATTTATCAACTGGTCAACACCAAACAGGTCACAGGAATGAATTGTATGATTTCAAAATCTGATTTGACAATATTTGGTTTTCTCCCCAATAATTGCCTAGAAAGACACCATCAGTTTGGTTTTGTTCACAAAAGAAAATCCATTTGCTGTCATATTATTTGAAATAAGTGAGGCTTGTCTAATTTTCTCTCCACTGAACATAGTATAAGTTATGTTATCTCTTATCCATCACATCATATCACATTGCTTTGGTTTTTATCTTTACTTACTTCTGTTAAAGTCTGACAAGTTCACTTTGCACAGTTTGTCCTCATTGTCTGTATCATTATTACAAACTTTGAAGAATGTCTTATTTGAATAAATCTGTTTTTGGCAATAGGGCATGAGCCCACAATTCATGGTAGTAATGAAACATTGTTGCGGTTGACGGGTATTTTTGTACACTGAGGACTTGTACAGTTGACATGCACATTAGTAGTCCTAGAAATGTGTAAAAGTGATATGTTGTTGAGATATCAACAAACCACAGTTGATGGAAGGTTTAGAAGGTCCCATGGTAGTTGAATAGGTGTATTTTACAAATTTTCAACCAAATTCAGTGTGAAACATATCTTGAAAATCCTTAGACTTTAGGATGCAGATTGTATCCATGTTATGATGACATTTCTTCCCACACAAGTCAGCCTGGCTTTCTGGCTGGGGGAAACTTAGGATTGGGAACCAGTGGGTCATCATCTCGAACCTCATACAAGCCTAGCCTGTGAATGTAAAAGAAGAACTAATATTATAGACCTATCTGATGCAACTATTAGGGATGCAATGAATATAAAATATATATTTACTTAAATTTCCAGTTTTTAATACTTCAAATACTGTCTAAAAACCGTTATGACCAAAAAAAATTAGTGTCAGATTATTAATTTTTTATAACACACATCGATGTAAAATTTCATAGTCTGTAGGATAAAATATATCATAATAAACAGTGCTGACTGCATTCTTTACATTCCTTAGCAACAGTTTCTAAGCATAACGTCTTCTAAAATTATTTATGTAATAAAATATTCGCAAATTTTACAATGATTTTATTTGCGTAGATTCATTTTAAAATGGGTAGTAAATACTTCAATTATGATTAAAAATAGAATTTAAATCGATAAAATAAAAATAAAAGTAAAAAATCTATAAAAAAAATATAGAATGAAGAAACACTTGATTACTAACCTTCTAGTTTTAGTGACCATAAAGGGCTATAAAGGCAGATTCTCATCAAAATCTGCATCAAAGTCTCTAGATTCAGGTTACCAACTATCTTCCCCAGATGTTTCAGATAAAATTTGATCAATATTTTCGTCAGTATTCATTATTTAAAATTTTGGGCTGCCGAGTCGACTAGCGTCTTACAAAAATTTTCCCAAAATGGGGAGTAACACTTCGGCATGTCACGTGAACCTCGAACTCGCAAAAAAACAACAATTATTATTTAAAATCTTTAAACATTATTATTTTTTTTTTTCTTCCAAATGTATGATAAAATAGGTATAGATCACTTAAAAAATAAAAAAGACAATATTTTATTAGCGAAAATAACCAACGTATATAGTTGTACGCTCCCTATATAAGAGGAATGAAAAGAGTTAATGTTTTAAGTTCCACTCCCATGTTTCTGGGACCTCCTGTTTTACATTGCTTCTGTTTCTTATAACTTTGGTAAAACAATTTCATTTCCTAGACCAACCTGTCCAGCGTTCCTCCACAACAAGAGAGACTGACCACGTCCACTTTCACAGAGTCAATGCCAAGCAGCATACGGACGAGCTATTACGCAACCCAGCCTGGAGAGCCCATCGTAATCAAAACCAAAAATATGGATTCGAATCTCCCGTCTAATGGCAGCCATGCACGGGATGGGTCATTTTCTAAGCCCGATGACGAAAGGGGGCATAGCCATCGTACCGCCAATGGTGGTTATCATCAAGAAACATTCCAGAACCCGGTGTATGAGAACACATTACCTTTGCGTCCTACCGACCGGTACACAGATCCGTACCATGGACTGGCCTCGTACCAAGACCTGCCTGTTTCTCAAATTGTAGAGCCAAACAAGAGGAATGGAAGGGCCATGAAACCAAGTGCCTGGCAGGAGGAGAGAAATAAACTCAGTCAGCCAAACTCAGGTAGCAGCAGTCCTCGTGGAGGAGTCATAGACGTACGTAGGCACGTACCACCACAGAGAGGAGAGAAGAAGAACTTGGATGAAGTTGATGTTATCAAAGAAAGCCTTCAGCCAGGGGCATCACCCCAGCCGTTGATCAACAGTTTGAGGGAAGAGTTACAGGTACTGTCCAGTAAGAAGATTGTTGAGAATCAGACCAAGAAAGGTAGTTCAGACTCATTTAGGATGAAATCCAATGGATCAAGCCAGATTTATCCACATGATGAGAGTGTATCCAGTTGGGGTTCTATGCACAGAAACACCAGCAATGTTTAGAATCTAAACTGAGTTGTTGCTGATCAGATGAAAGATAAAATGTTTAGCCATCCTACACTTTTGTACAGATCATACCATGATTTGAAATTAATGATGATGTTCGACAGGTTTTTCAGAAATCAATCCTATAAAATGGGTCAACACTTTACCATAATTAAATGAACCCACTTTCAAAATATTGTTCCTTAAGATTATTCCATTATTAGGAATAAAATCAACTTTGAAAGATGCACTTAAGTTTTAAGCTTATCAAGGTTTTTTCTTCTTCTGTCTTGTGCTGGTCATTGACATGAATATGGCCACAACTATCAAAATATTGTGTCAAATTTATTCAATTGAAGCTGTTAAATTTTATTGTTAAAAACACTTACAAGTCATTACCATCTGTTAAATATCAACAGCCCTTAAAAACATCAACAGCCCTGTGAAATATCAATAGCCCTGTTACATATCAACAGCCAGGGCAAATATGTCAATTTTTTCAGATGTTCTGGGCACAATTTTTTTTTTTGATTCAGTTACTGATTCTTTTCTTTTTCCTTCATTTTCTTTTAATTGTGTAGGAAATTTTGACCACTGGATGTCTTTCAAGTTATTATCTTCTGTGCCTTATCATGATGTAGTTATGAAATGATGTCATTCCAGCAGATTTCCAAACCTGGACCATAGAATTATTCTCTTGTGATCGTCTAGGGTGCGGTTCAGTTACAGTGAATCCATCTTGGTGATAAACCAAAAATAAATGTTAAAGGGGAACTAACCTATGTTTTGAAATTGACCCTGGAGATTTTTTTTTGGGGGGTGGAGGGTGTTTAGAAAAATTAAGGAATGTTGAATAAATGCTTTTCAATTTCATCGTCAACTGAAATTTGTAGTATTATTAGTTATGAATCTGGTTTATAGATGTGCTGTTACAATAGAAGTGATGCATCAGTACAAGTTTTAGCAGCAGGCTCTGGTCATCCATAGATGTGCTGGTACAATAAATGCATCAGTACAAGTAATACCAGCAGGCTCTTGTCATCTTTAGATGTGCTGGTACAATAGATGCATCAGTACAAGTTGTAGCAGCAGGCTCTTGTCATCTTTAGATGTGCTTGTACAATAGATGCATCAGTACAAGTTATAGCAGCAGGCTCTTGTCATCTTTAGATGTGCTGGTACAATAGATGCATCAGTACAAGTTATAGCAGCAGGCTCTTGTCATCTTTAGATGTGCTGGTACAATAGATGCATCAGTACAAGTTATAGCAGCAGGCTCTTGTCATCTTTAGTTGTGCTTGTACAATAGATGCATCAGTACAAGTTATAGCAGCAGGCTCTTGTCATCTTTAGATGTGCTGGTACAATAGATGCATCAGTCATGGTGTCTTGATGGGAAAAGAAAGTTAGACTTAAAAAAAAATATTTAAAAAAAAATGAAACAAAGAACTGTTTGTCTAGAAAGTTCCCTTTACAATTATGGGTATTACTAGTTCTTAGTTTCAGCTTGCAATCAATTATTGATATCCATTGTTGAATAAAAAAGTAGAGCAAAATGACTTTTTCTACAACACCACACTAACTGCTGTTGGGAAAAAATGTGCATATATGTTTTGTTACTCTCTAAAAATATGGTTTATTAAAGCTAGATGTTAAATAGAGTTCAAGGTTATAACTATAACCAATTGAGTTCATTTTGTTAACAAGTAATGGTAGAAACATAAAAATGAGCATGCCTTGATCATGATTATTCAATTCAACTGAATTAAAGTAATTAATGTAATTTATGTATTGACAAATATTTTGATAATGCTTGCAGCTATATCCTAAATATATATATTTCAAATTTTTATGTTTTTTTTTAATAATAGTTTTTTAAAAATAATAAATGTTTTTTTTAAAATACCGTACATAGATTTTAAAAGATGCCTTATGTATAATAACAAAATATATAACTTAACAAACAAAATACTTAATGACTTGACTTAAATAATATTTGGTTGATCCTTTTTGTACGTTATATTTTATGTAATCTTATATTATGATACAGTGTGTCTGCAGGTGTCCTCCTCTCGACAGATAAAACATATCACCCCCCAATGAATCTTTCAATACTATTTATATGAAATATTTAATATTGCTGATGTTTCCGTCCATTATTTTTGTGATTTTGTTCATTGTTTTCTTGGTCCCTTTGGTCTACCTTGGGTTTCTTATGTGTGTAGAAGTGGGTGGTGTTGAAGACTGAAGACTTTACTGCAGTTTGTTCCATCTACTTGTACATTAAAAGAAATGCATGACAGATACTAATTCATGTTCGGAAATCTTCAGTTTCATTGAAGTGTCAGGTGATAGCTATAAAATATTTAGGTAAAGAAATTCTTTAAAATGCTCAATGTGTGGTTAGCATATAATTATTTTTTAAATTTATAGACAAATGGGTATTTTTTTTTCTTTTTATTTTTTAATTAAAAGTAATTGTTCACAATAATACTACATTCAAACCTTTAAACCATTAATTGCTACTTTTTTCAGTTATAGAGATAGTTTTTATACTGTTAGAATGTATTTACACAAAGGGTACTGAAATATGTTTTTTAGGACACAGGAGTAAATGTACATTCAGAATTTTATGTTTAGTTGTCACAGGTTCATGTTATGTCACATATTACCACATATCTAACATTGTATACTTGATCAGCTTGCAATATGATCATGCTACCTTTATTAAATGTACTATTCTATAAACTATTCCACTTATTTGGAATTATTTACATCCACTTTGATATAATGGCATGTATGTTTATTTTTAAGAAGAACATTCCATGTTTCAGCATTAGAAAAAGAATACTGTTAGATGTGTTTAATATTTGAGGGTGACAAAAATTAAGAATACAGGATACAAATTTGATCTTCTAATCAACCACTTTGAAAGGTGGGGGAAAAAATAAATTATCTGATTTGGTCACTTTTTATTATAATATCCTACTTAAAATAATTCTTATTGATTGTTTGGGAAATCTTTGATGCTATTTCAAGATGGTCTGGAAATAAATGTTCATGAATATAAAATGGTTTGTCTTACATTTGTTTGTTGTCCCTAAATTGTGGAATTTTACGATTTCTCTTGTATATAACTTTTATTGTTATTGTTAATGGTGTCCTAGTCTTACAAAAGGCAACAAACGTTCATTATTTAGTAATGTAAATGAAGAAAACCTACATAGTTAACATAGACTTAAGTCTTAAATTAAATCCGAAATGATAATTAGATATTAATAGATTGTTTGTCATTTTAAAATTAACAATCAACTGTTTTGAACTGAATTTATTTAATGTATGTTCCTTCATTGATGAATTAGTTTAAACAAATAAATAGTTTTAAAGAAAATTATGAAACATTACTATTTAGAGTCAACTAAAAATAAAAAAGGATTTCTGTAACCCATGCAAAGTGCTGATAGATGCCCTGCTCCCCTCCCCCTAAATGCCTGGAATAGTACCCCACACCTTGGTAAATTACCTGAAAGAAACTGTTTAAAACGCATAGGCGCACCTATTACTCGAATAGTAGGTTATAGACAGAGCCGTTCCCAGGAAAAGCGGTGCCCAGGACGCACTAGTAAGACGATTTTGACGCTCTTGTCTATGTGAAGTACATGGGATCTTTATCTTTTAATTCAATATTAAGGGCCTATCTTAAGTCGATTTTGCCACCCCCTAATATTGGCGCCAAGGGTGATTGGCCCTCTCCTTAGCCCGGCCTTGAGTATATTGAGGGTTTGGGGCATCGGTGCATTCTTGTGCCCGCTGCTGTAAAGATGGCCCTGCTTGCGCAGAAGACAATACTGTTGCAATACAGTTTATGACATCCTGCACAGGAAATGCCATAGCGGTGTTATTCAATATTGCCCAATCCGATTTGACGTTGTGATTGTCTAGACACTTGGATTTCAAGTGTTCTTCTAGAGCTGTGGTTCTGAACCTTCCTTTAATACAGTTCCTCGTGTTGTGGTGACACCCATGCATAAAAATTATTATCGTTGCTATTTCATACATATGTGTTTCCGATGGTCTTAGGTGACCCCTGTGTAAGGGTCGTGCGACCCCTGAAAGGGGTCGCGACCCACAGGCTGAGAACTGCTGTTCCAGACCATCCACAAATTTTTTTTTTAAATAGTCGGGCTCTTCAACTTTGTCGTGTTCATACGTTTGGGGATCTTCTTCCCCGGCGGTCGTCCTTGGGCTGGGCTCTTCAACTTTGTCGTGTTCATACGTTTCGGGATCTTCTTCCCCTGCGCTCGTCCTTTGGGCTGTTCGTGAAGGCTGAGTTTGGTGATGATGAGACGGTGACCTGTCCAGCACTCTACACCACATACACACTTGGTTTCTCGCACGTCCCGACTTCCCTTATAATATAGTACATAACAATTGAACAGTAAAAAAAAACATCATTTTGATTTTTAAAATAATCTTTATTCAGTTCAGTTTTCAGTAAATCTATTAGTGCTGTCAAAATGTGCAGGTGCGATTTTTTGGCCTAATTTATATTTCACCCTTTTCATGGCGTATTTTTGTTGCTCAGCTTGGCCTGCCCCAGACTGAGATATTTTCTAAATACATGTACTGGACACACAGACAAGTGTCAATTAGTAGACTGTTGCGAGACATTCTTTCAATTTTCAGCAAAGTTAATTACAAGCAATGTTCATTTAATCTGTATTGGAGAAAAACAATAATTTTAAAACCAAAAGACTATCGAGTACATCTAGATGGTGACGTGAAATCTTGCTGGTGTGGTGCAGTCTTGCTGGTGTGGTGCAATCTTTTTCAGTTTCTTTCTACTGTCTGGTCTAGATCTCTACAGTATTAATTAATTCCCAGGTTGTGCGCATGTTCTATATTTTGGCAATAATCACTCTTAATATTTTAAAATGGGACAATATATGACAGAACACAAATAAAGTTAAAAGGTGATTTGAACTGTTCATGAGTCTGTCTCCTACTTCTGAGAATTTAATACACGACTTAAATTCTCAACAATTATTTCCTTCTTTGTAAATTACAATGACTGTCCTTGTTATATGGGTCGGCGCCTGCTCAACTATATACATTTGTGTGTTTTGTTGTTTTAAAAAATCATGTAAATAGAAAAATACAACATAGCAATAATATGAAAAGCATAATCTTTAAAATTATAGAATACAGTTTAATACACTCCATTAATTGGTTATGTGGTTTTTCTGGGAAAGACATACGATTGGGGGTAATATGATGCAAACATACACAACAAAATGATTGGTGTCAATGTTATAGCTAATACTCTGGAAACTTCATTTATTAAAAGTTGAAATCTGAACTATTTTGACTGTGCCTAGGTTTAACTTTTTTCACTTCACTAATGCTTAGATTGTCCTATAAGTATTATGGAGCTACAGACAAATTACAGGCAAGTGTGGCTTTATTCTTTATGCAAATCAAGGCAACAATTATTTTATTCACACCTTCATTAAAAAATTGAAGAAAAACAAAAAAAACAATATAGTACAAACATAATTTGAACATTTTAAATTGCTTATGGCTGCTATGAAATATAAGTGACATATAAATAACATTGAAGAATATTTATCAAGTTTACAGAAGGAATTAATCAGATAACAACAATGACAAAAAATGAAACACAGTAGGGATATATATAAATATTTATAAATTAGTCATTCATCCATTGTCAATAGAATACTGTATACAAAGAAACATCAATAAGATTTTTTTTGCCTCTTTATTGAATTTGCAAAAAAAAAGGGGAAGTGTGTTATATGAAAACAATTACATGAAATTTTGTTTGGGTAAGATTATGTTAAATGAATTTGAAGCAGGTAATAAAAAATTGAAGGGTCTACATGGGTAAAAAATATGTAGGTGTAATTGTTTAAAAAAAGGCATGTCAATAGAAATCATGTTTGTCTTGTCAGAAAAAGGAATTTGCAAGTTATATACAATTACAAATACCCCCAACATGGATCAATTACAGTTTGAAAGTTCAAATAACACCCATTAAAAAAATGTTCATTGCATAAAATTTCATTCAACACGGCACATCTTGATGAACTGAAATTCTAGTTGTTAGTGCCAGTAAATGAGTACCATAACCATAATTCATTGTAAATAGTAAAAGACTCATATTAAATGTTATCTCTCACCACACACCCTTCTCTCTGTTTAAAAAAAAAAACATGAATTTCCAACATGAAGGGAGATCAATAAAGAAAAAATTTGAGTTCATCCAGTTTCACTGAAATGCACTTTCTTCACATTTAAGTATTATATAGATATATTTTTTTTCTTTCCTCATATCAATTCAATAGGACTTTACAGGATACCTACTCCAAGTTACAAAAGCCATCTCCATCACCTGTTTTATGGTGTTCCGTACACTGAATCTAAATCTGAAATCTTTTCATCAATACTCCAGCTCGGAACTGAAGACTAAAAACATTACCAGTTTATTATTAGCAGACAAAACCCAACCAAAGCTGATTAGAAACATAAAAGTGTCATCCAATCCACTTAATTTTTTGTTTGTCACATTAAATAAGCCTGACCAACAAGTGAACTCAAAATTTCTGTCCTTGCTGGCAGTGTTTGAAGAGTGGCAGTGGTTGCCCTCTCCCATACAGTGAACAGTTATCTGGCGGGTTTTCTGCAACATTTTGATGATGTAGGGTTTTGACATCTGCAGTGGAGAAAACTTTAAATGATTAGGTTCTTTAGTCAACAAGTAATTACAAAATTATCTATACTGTAGATATTGCTGTTGTAAATTTTAACAGAAAAATTTTGGTAGAACAGCTAAAGACAAAAATTAAATCCAAAAATTTATTTATACTTTCTAAGGTGGTTTGAGAAGTTTATAAAGAATTAAATTACTCCTTTTTATATATATAATAATTGATAAGTCTGGTCATGTCTCTCATATGACATTAAATTAGTCCACTTTATAAATATAATAATTGATAAGTCTGGTCTTCTCGCTCACCTGACATTAAATTGGTCCAAGCTTTTAACATAAAGACACTCCCATCCTACGCAATGCTAACATAGCATTGATTGCTTTCTGTAAGACAGAAAAAAAATTTACAGTAAGCCACACTTAGTATGATAAATGTGTTACAAAATTCATTTTTAGCTGATTCTTTAGTTTTGTTTGCCCTAATTAAACCAATAATATTTTTAGGTAATTCTAAAATAATTGCTCATTTTAACTTCTTTGGCTGACAATTATGAATGAATTTTTATAAAGGGCTAGCCAATATAACTAGCATTGCTTGAAAATGATTTTGGAAAAAACGTCCAAATTTAGGGCCCTTTCAAAAACTATTCGCCAAAGTTCAAGTTAAAATTTAAAAAAAAGATATATTAAAACAGCTAGATTTATAATAACTTTTAAATATTGATATTGAGGTGAATCCAGTTTCATTTGATATGCAAGCTGAGCACAGCCAACAACCATGACCTAAAGACAAATCTTACTTTTAATTTTAAAAGATGTATTATTAAAAAAAAGGAATTCACCAATGTAAAATCTATGGTCATTTATCAATAAAAATGAAGTAGGATCCCATTTCTAAATGTGATCATTTTAGTTAGCCCTGAAATAGGGGCACTATAAAAATCATTAACTTGAATATTTATCTGTATTTTAAAAATTTATCACATTCCAATCTGAAGGAATTTAATTTTCTTTTATTTTTACGGCCCTGGGCACCAAAAGAACATAATTTTTCATCTTTTACAGCAGTGATTATTTTAGGTTGGATAATGAACAAACTTTTTTTTAATTCAAAGATTAAGCGTTATATTTAAAATAAAAATCCCCCCCCCCCCC
>CAXITT010001353.1:58136-84065 GCA_964033795.1 Lymnaea stagnalis | reverse complement strand
AACCCCCCCCCCCCCACCCTACCCCGATGCGTGACGTCCTGAATGGCATGTACTGGCCGTCTCTTATCTCCAACTCATCCGTCCCGCCTTGCTGTTAGACCTCAGGTGACTGCTCACGCATTTCTTGTAACCTGCACACTTCCAAGGAACTCTTTCTACTTGAAGTCTTGATGTGGCTGTTACGTCGGACTCGAAGCAGGTCATTTCCGAATCAAATATTTAAAGATATATAGTTAGTCTGTTTGGTATTTTTATTTTTTTCAATTTATTTATTTTTTGTTGTTGTATTTTTTCTTTTAATTTTTAAAAATTAAATATTTTGGATTTTATATAAATTATAGATATAAAAAATAATAATTGTAAAATGGCCACTTCCATTAAAAATATTCAATGAATCAAGTTTTTTTCTCTGGCATCCGCTCGTGACGATGGGAAGATGGTGTAGAGAGTAGACACTCGCACGACGGAACCACAAGGCCATGGGATTTTAATTTTTTAAAGAGAAGTAGTTGGTTCCTTATAAACATCACATCGCCTCTCTCCACTCACCTGGATAACCCCCAATGGGAACATCGTATGTGGATGATTACAGCTCGGCACCAGGATCGTGATCGGCCACCCAGCACCATGGAAGCTCATAACACGTGCAAACATGGCTTAACTTGGCTTAAAATGGAGATGATGCATGTTGTAAGGCCATCAAGTTTACGAAAGTGAATCCTTAAAAAAAAAAATATTGAGAATTGACTTAATTAAGGAGGTAAGGAAGAAGCTGTTTGGAAACAAAAAAAGAAATCGTCTTCCTTAAAATCTTAGTTCCGGCCGGTAAAAAACACGTCACGTGAGAAATGCGCGTACCGTAATTTAAAGGATTTACTGTAATTATTCACGCAGCATTTGTTAAGGGTTCTACAGAGACTGAGACTAAGAAAGCTGAATTGTGAGCTGTAAACACTTGAGTTTGTTTGTTTTTTTCAATTAAAAAAAAATAATTGTTTTTCTTGTTTTGTACATTGTCTGCTGAAGAAGGCATTTAGCCGAAACGTCCTTGTAATTGTTCTGTTTTTGTTTCCCTTTCGAGCCTAAACATATCTTCATCCACTATTTATTTATTGGTATAGAAATGAGTAAACTGGGGAAACTAGCACTCACATATAGTGATATGGTAAACTCTGCATAGATATCTCACAACGTAAATATGGAGGGTTACATTGTGCACGATGGTCAAATTGTATAAATATGTATTAAATAGCTGGAAAAAAAATAATTTAAAAATGTGCAAGCAGGATTGAGACGGGACATGAGACAAGACTCAAGACTTGAGACACGACTCCTCTCAACTTTAAACCAACATGGTGACGATGGCCCGGTTTCATTATGATCACCCCAGGCAAAGAGGACTCTTATATTTTAAAGAAAAGTGTAAGCACATGTAATGGCTTACAAGCAAAAAAAAATTATATCTATTGTTTTCTTGATTCCACGGTTCACATGAACCTGTCTGTATCTGCAATTTGACGCCACTTCAGAAGATTCCCAATGCCGTTGACACAAAGTGTTTAAGTTAAATTGGTATTTTTATTGTCTTCATTCATTCAAACCAACTACTTAATGGTGTGCAAACGGTCGTAAAAATACAAACCAAAAAATTGAGAAAAAACCCAAGGCGTTAGTCCAGGCTGGTTCTTTGTTTGACCACTGGTCTGAGCGTCCCCCCCACCCCCCCCCCCTACGGCCAAACCATTTTTTTGTCCATGCAGTCCTACTGTTCTCATGCCAACATGCAAAACGAAACTCATGGCTGGGGGGGGGGGGGGGGGGGGGGAAAAAAAAAAAAAAAAAAAGGAACCGTCTTAAAACATGATGCCATAAAAAAAACCTGCATCGGGTAGTCAGTGGTGACCAGTGGTCGGCAGATGGTCAAGCCGGACGCTGCTGATGAAAAAAAATAAGAGAACAAAGAGTGGAGACTTTTTTTTTTTTTTTGTTGTTGATCATTTCCCCACCTCGAGACTTTTTTCTGTGCCCTCCCGTCCGTGTGATTAGAATGATGTGAGTGTTGGGTCAGTGTTGGGATGGACAGCAGAAGATTTGCAAATGTTAGCAGGACCACCCCCCCCCTTTTTTTTTTTCTCTCCGCCCCAAGCCTCCCCCACTCCATTTTCACGACCCCGACTGAGCTTGAACCTTGGCTGTTGTAATTTTATTTTTTTTTCGTCCTCATGCGTTATTTTTTTTTCCCTCTTTGGATTACATTTGCAAAGGGAAATAACCCAATCAAGTGCATGACGCAGAGAGGGGGGGGTGGAGTGTAAGGGCGATAATCAGCTTTGGACGCTGGTATCAGAAAATGACATCTTGTGAACCCAAAAGGTCATTTGGAGCTTTGAAAAGAAAAAAAAAAAAGAATTGATGCCTTTTATACCTCAACTGATTATTTTTTTGGTCCTTTTTTTCTGTCGATTGATTCATACCATTAGGGTGCAGAGTTCATTCCCAGGAACAATGTTTGAGAACTACGCGAGACGCGAAACAAAGGTCCCTTCCATGTTAGACGTTGTGTGTTGGGTCGTGACTGATCAAGTCACGGCTGTCCATGACAGGCTGTTCAAACAGCCATCTTTTGTTTATGCTGTTTTAATGGTCTATAAGTCTTCATTATTTCTTTCTCTACCAGTTTATGGTATATTATGGATTATCCCTTACAACGAAATCTGATTTCTTTAAAGGCAATAAATGTAATTTCTTCTCTACGTTAATTTTTACTATAATTTTTTTAAACCATTTTTTTATTTTTAATGTGGATTGCACCATAAATCATAAAAGCATATTTGATTTGATCTACTTGAAGGAGATAGAAGTCATTTCCCCTCTACGTTAATTTTTAGTGCTTGTCTTTACTTCAAAGGCTTCAATAATATAAATATAGGTCTTAATTTCTGTCTTTTACTGGGGGTCGTCACAGTGCAACGATCAAATGAGATCCACGGCAAATGAGATCTCTCTCTCTCTCTAACACACTCTCTCTCTCTGTCTCTCTCTGTCTCTCTCTGTCTCTCTCTCTTTCTCTCTAACACTATCTCTCTCTCTTTGTGAGTGTGTGTTTCTTTGTTTTATTAATACTACTTTATTTTTACCTGCTCCCCATTGGTCCCTGATCACGCAGGAAACAAAGCATTGTCCGCATGACTCACATTACGCACATTACCCACATATCTCATTTTCCACATTACCCACATTTCCCACATTTCCCATATTACCTACATTTACCACATTACCCACATTTCCCAGATTCCCCACATTGCACCACTAGCGCTCCCCCCCCCCCCCCCCCCCCCCCCCCCCCCGCTCATTGTAACCCTCAATTAATTCACCATACTGGGAAAAACATATTACGAATTTCGTTATTTAATTGTTTACGTTACAATGTTTATGTGACAAGTGCGACTATAGCCAATATAATACAATGGTATGGTGTCGTCTGTTTTTACAGATCAAACACGCCATTGATAACTGTGGTCCCAACGCCATCAACCATGAGGTTCCAATGCCAAAAACACTGTGGTCCCAATGCCATCAACGCCGTGGTCCCAACGCCATGAAAGCTGTTGTCCCAATGCCATCAACACGGTGATACCTACACCAGGAAAGCTGTGGTCAAAATGCCATCAACACTGTGGTCCCGACGACATGAAAACTGTGGTCACAATGCAATTCAACACTGTGGTCCCAATGCCATCAAAACTGTGGTCCCAATGACGACATCAAAACTGGGGTTCCAATGCCATCAACACTGTGGTCCCAATGCCATCAAAACTGTGGTCCCAGTGCCATCAACACTGTGGTCCCAATGCCATCAAAACTGTGGTCCCAGTGCCATCAACACTGTGGTCCCAATGTCATCAAAACTGTGGTCCCAGTGCCATCAACACTGTGGTCCCAAAGCTATGTGGTCCATACGTGTGAACGGAGCAGCCGAGCAGTATACCGGAGCACTGTGCTCATCAACGGAGAGTCATTTGGCTTTGTTTTTGTTTTTGTTTTTTTGTTAATCTTCTCAGTTGATTGTAATTAAGATTGTGAAATGATTGAATGGAGGGCTAGGTGACCCTGTGTCTCTATCAATCCACTACTCAACTAATTGACATTCATTCTATTCTTTTTTAAGTCCAAGGTCGTGCATTTTTTATATTTTCTTCTTTCCCTATTTCCTCTAACAGTTCTCCCCCCCTCCCCCCCACACACACTATTTGAGCTCTTTTTTTGTGACCATTCTCTCCTCCAACTTCTCTATAATTTAAAAGACCACCATATTCTCTTTTAGTCTACCTTTTTTTTTTCATAAAGTATGTCAGTACTCTGTATTTCTGTCCGTCTTTCTGTCTGTCTTTCCGCCTTTCTGCATTTGAGTCTGCCTGGGTCTTTCTGCCTCTCTGCATTCCTGTCATGCCTGTCTTTTTGTCTGTGTCTGTTTTTCTCTCCGTCAGTCTCCCGCTCCCTCTCCACAAGTCACTCTCTTTCTTTCTCTCTCTCTCTTTCTTTCTCTTTCTCTCTCTGTCTGTCTGCATGTGTGTTGTCTTTCTTGGAAGACGATACTTTTTGCCCCCCCCACCCCCACCCCCGGCTTTCTCTTATATTTATTGCCACGTCCCATCATACAACGAGCACCTTTTAGCGCTTAAAATAATTATTTTGTAAAAATCATTTAAAAAATAATAAAAAATATAAATAATAAAATTACAGAGACTCCATTTCAGTCATAATTTCTTATAATAAAACATTAGTATGATATCAATTTCCATTTTAGTGGAATGTGCGAACCTTTTATTTGTCTTAAAAATAACTAATAGTTTCAGAATAATAATTGAGTCCAGATTTACTACCCCAAATGGTTTCAGAATAATGCTAGAGTGCCGATCTACTACCCCAAATTGTTTCAGAATAATGCTAGAGTGCAGATCTCCTACCCTAAATGGTTTCAGAATGATGTAAGAGTGCAGATCTACTACCACAAATGGTTTCAGACTAATGACAGAGTGCAGATCTACTACCCCAAATTGTTTCAGAATAATGCTAGAGTGCAGATCTCCTACCCCAAATGGTTTCAGACTAATGACAGAGTGCAGATCTACTACCGCAAATGGTTTTAGTAAGTGGCTGCCTCTGTGGATTAAAGTCTTTCCTGATCTTGACCCTCGCGCCTTAAGACAACACGGCCACCGCTGGAAGACATGCTCCCAAAAATCCCTTAATCCAAACATCTGTATTTTTTTTCTTCTTATGTTCGAGGCCCTGGCCACTGGTCAAGCATCAGCTTACTCTCACCCCCAAGACTCTTGTTTTTCCTCATCAGGGTGTCAGGCCCCGACACACGACTTCCCGTCTGAGCCCCTACCAGATACATTAGTGCACCTCCCTTGACAGTTTCTTTTCTCCCCTCCCACCTCCCTAACCCAACTAAACCCCAAACACATCGGACTCGAGGTGACGGCCCTGCGCGTGTTAATGCCACGTGCTCAACTCAAATATATATATATTTGGGGGGTGGGGGTGGGGTTAGGGGGTGAATCTGCCAACTCCACTCCAACAAAAAAAGTATTTCAAAAAATGCATCGTGTTTACAACGGTTCTCATTTTCTCACATTTTGAGGTATCACACACATTTAAAAGCTTTAAGCCATTGCATGGGATTTCAACTCCTCTATTTCATATAACTAAACTTTCTTTTTCTTACAACTTTCTTTGTGGTCAATTTCTACAATGACATGGTCTGCGAGTGATTGCTGACCAGAAATGGTATGGTTCCCCTTTTTTTAAAAATATATTTTTGCCAAAGGTTTCTGATAATTAAACACTGACATAAGATAGCAATCATTTTTTTACTGTTTGTCTTCAAATTTTTTTATTTTTTACATTTTAGTTCCAACTGTATATTTTTTTAGCATGGCCCTTTCTTCCTGCTCGAAATATTACCACTAATTTAAAACGCTTTTTTTTCTTTTCAATTTGTTTTTTAACCCATAAAAATAAAATATATTTGTATAAAACAACACTAGACTAGATCTATCCCATAATACTGCGTTTATTGTATAATTGAAAAAAAAATTTACTTGGAAATAAATTCCTTGAAATAAAATGCTAATTAACATTGATTTATCACTGGAAGCAAAGAGCGAGAATGGTGGATTATCTTAAACAAAAAATGAAGACTTCTTTAGGAAATATTTGATTTCATTTTTCATATTTTTTTTTTTTTTCGTTTATTTGATTTATTTGATAGACTGCATTGTTAGATTAAATTATTATTATTTTTTTTTTTTACAAAATAACTAAAACAGAACACAAAAAACATTTATTTTGTACAAAAAAAAAAAGTTATCATTCCATTTGGTGTAGCTTTCTATCAAAGCATATCACACAAACTAAACATCCATTCATGTGAAGAACTATTAGAAGAAAAAAAATGCTGTTGCAAAACTAAACGAAACAATTTGGAGGATTGCGTCCCAACACCGGTTTCATCACAGATAACGTAAGATCAGCTCGATCGGGACGAATTCTTTATCTTAAAGTTAAGACCGAAAGACATACTACCTTTTTTTTTTTCTTCCCCAGTCTCTACGAATTTACCAGCCCCAGCGGTAACCAAATCTAAATAATCACTAACTTAGTGATTCCTGTCACTAAAGGTGTTAAATTTTAAAGGTTATGATGTTAATGGTTACTTTTTAACCTCTACAAATTACTTCTTAGTTATCCGTTTTTTTTTAAAAATTGTTATCTTTGTAAAGTGCGGGTCATGGTTTCAAATATGTAGTTATTTATGTGCTGAAAATTAATATGTTCAATGTAATAAAAAAAATAATTTCCATTTATTCGCATCAATAAAAAAATGTTAATCTCATATTTAGAACCCTTTTTGGCTATAATTTTGTTTCGACTTCAACAGCACATTGGGAACCACTGATAACTTTATTCGATTTAGCCCCAAACAAAGTGTGAATATTTTCGTATTTTCGCCCCTCCCCCCCCCCCAACCCGGCCCCCAACCCGCTCCACCCCATATTAATTATTAAACAGATCAGCTTTCTCATACGCCCGCGTTTATAATTGAGATTTATACGGTCAAAGAGTATAAGATGCTCTTTCCAAACAAAGGGGGAGGGGGGAGATGACCAATGGACAAACCTTCCGTGGGGTCATTATGTGGTTTTTTAATAAAGTAACGCCCGAACTAAAACTCGCTGTCTGAGGTCTGATTTTTTTAAAATTTTAAAAAAAAATGCTTTCCTGAGAGCGAAGCTCTTCTCTCGCTCTTTAAGAGAAGAAAGATAACCAACTTTGCATCTTGAGACCCGTTTCACGTGCAAAGGGATTGCCCCCCCCCTCACACCCCTACACGTGCCTTGTCCTTCCATTGCTTTGCTGCATATTTGTTCAGTGCACGTGCCTGTAGGGGCACCATAAACATCTTGGACACGAGTGAGCAAGTTCTTTTTTTTAAAGTTTTATTAAAGCTTGTAGGGAAAGAGAGAAATATATTTTTCCTTTAAAAAAAAAAAAAAAAGTCTTACTTCTCCCCCCCCCTGTAGGGGCACCATAAACATCTTGGACACGAGTGAGCAAGTTCTTTTTTTTAAAGTTTTATTAAAGCTTGTAGGGAAAAAGAGAAATATATTTTTCCTTTAAAAAAAAAAAAAAAGTCTTACTTCTCCCCCCCCTCCCCTCCCCCGACTGCACACGAGCCGCCACAACAGCCGGAGAGTGGAACGTGGCGAAGCCATTCATGGGTAATTTGACAGCGGTCATCCCACACACTGCATCCACAAGAATAGAGCCGAGATCTATAGAAAGTATCCTTTTCTTATTGGCCATTCTTCCCCATAATACGCCGGGGAAACCTCGAGACCGGGGGAAGACATTGCTGATCTATGGCCCCCGCCTAAGAGAAAAGAGGAGTAGACTCTTATTTTCTAAGATTTGGACAGCGGGTGAAAAAAGAGAAGGGGGAGTGGGGGGTGGAAATTTAATGACAGTCATCAAACTTAAGACACCATTAGCCGGGGGGGGGTGGACAAAGTGCGGGCCCCACCGGTAATTAAAGACGTGTGCGGCCACGCGCGGACCACCGGACTACAGCACCTGCTTTAAGATTGATGTAGGGTTGGGGTGTTTTTTTTTGGGGGGGGGAGGGGGCGAATAAGAAAAGAAACCATAATAGGGGCGATACAACATCTTTTCAAACACGTTATAGGGGGGGGGGGGACAATCCGTGCTCAATCTTCTGTGATTGGACGACAGACGATTTGCTGACAAGTAGCGTCCCTTTGTTTGCAGTCCACGTAGGCAAACTTATATTTACCACATCACTTTCTCTCTCTCTGTCTCTTCGTCTCTCTGTCTCTCTGTCTCTCCGTCTCTCCATCTCTCCCCTTTTCTTAACCCCCACCCCCACCAAATCCACACACACCTTAACTTTTATTAAAACAAGCCCGTTCTATTACCTCCCCTTCGCCCACCCACCGACTTACTTCCCCTTTAGTTATTATAGAATACGCACCGGTTCACACGGTGATTAAAAACAAGACACACAGAAGGAAGAGCCACAAAGAAAGATTCTCCCCAGTCCTCAATAATAAACACTGACCGGTAAAGTGTCTATATGCTAATTTTATGTTAGGGTAAGTCAACACCGCGAGAACAGAACGATTGGCTACGGCAATATTTATAAATATATGATCTTAGACTGTTTATTTACTTTTCATAGAAATTGGCTGCAGCCATAAGCTTCACCCCCCAGCAGGTGCCGACGATGGTAGAGACAAAGTGTGTGGGGGTGGGGGGTGGGGGGGGTCAAGTTTGACTCTAGAGCTCATATTGACTGACAGTCGTCTGCAATAACACGGCCGATGTGCACTGGAATTCGTGGATGATTTGTTTGCCGACGTTGACAGACAGCAAAGTTACGATCATTTCAACCCGTTCAGATGTGGTCAGCTGACCAGCGCGCGCAGCTCACCACTACAGGTGGACAAGAGATGAAGAATTTACACCCAAGTTTTTGTTTTTTTATTTAGGGTGGAGGGGACGGACAAATACGTCATTAGAATTCTAGCCCTTGTGTGTCTGACCATTCGGGGGGAAATTTGGATGTATATCAAGAGTCAACAGACAATCTAACTTCATGTGGTTTCAATTTTCGAGCACTGCCTGTCACACCAACACTCCCCTCCCCTCCACCTCACACAATTCTTTTTTGCTTCTTTCTAAAAAAAAAAATAATAATAATAATAATCTAATATGTTTCACTCCAAATTTTAATTTAAATTCTGATTTTGCAACTTAAGTTATATTATAGTTGAAACTGACCTTGACCTTATTAAGTCACCCCTAGAAAAACGGCTCTGAGATAGTAACAAAAAAAAAAAAATAAAATAAAGTAACGAACGAACGTGTTACAGTCTCAAATTAATACACAGACAGGACGTATATATCGGTCTTAAGATCTCAGGAGAGCACCCAAATAAACTTAAATTGTTGACGCCGTTATTTCAGTTAGCATGACGTCATTAATTTATTTTTGAAAGGGACAAGGGTCAAACTTGTAATCGCTTCCCAGACTTCATTTAAAGCGCCATCGCTTCGTCCCGGCATTTCTGTGTGTGGCTAAGTTCGGGTTTATCCATTAATGTTATAATTAATTATGCTATGCTTCTCAGTGGCGTCACTAGTTGTTGGGGTGCGTGAGTGTGGGAGGCACCGGTTGACACCCTCACAAAAGGGTGAGGGGTGGGGGCGGCACACACGTTTGCCCACTCAGTAAAATTAAATTGACGGGGAAATATTCTAAATCTCCACAGTTCTTACGGCCAGGAAAACTTGTTGAAGGGACTCAAGTGTTAAGTCATGCTGTTGAAACTACGACGCCATAAAGAATCAAACATCAGAACGAAATTTATTTCACTATGCATTATAACATATCACTTACGTCTGTTTTGTATGATTGTGACTCTTTGATGAGGTATGATCCCGTTTTTAAGCGTCAGATTATCATGTGCCTTTCTCATCGGTTTTCTCTGCATTATGAATGCACAAGTTGAACAGTACCGGCCATAGTTTTATGACATAGGCGAAAACAACCAACCAAAACACTTCCTCTTGACCAAAATTGTTCATCAGTCATCAATATTTACTAGTTCTCTCTCAGATTTCTAAGACATCCAATGATTTATACATTTTGAAGGATGAATTAGAACGATGAAAATATGTCATTCTTCTTTTTAATAAAAAAAAACAGAAAAACTTATGAGCAGCCTCATCTAACTTAAACTCAAATTTTAAAAGACCCTAAAACTATTATAATAATTTTTGAGATGAAAAAGTCATTTGCAACTTTCTGCAATATTTCTGAATTTGCTTTTTAAAGAGAGGGGGGGGGGGTTGAACACCAAAACCATGAACACTTCGTCATTTCGCCTGTCAATTCTTGCTTGCTTAAAAAAAAACAAAAAAACACATCATTATGGCATCTTGGAATCGTTATTTCGTTCAGCTTTTGTAATCCTAGAAACCTAGGGGGCTCAGACGGCTCACCGGTCGACCAAGACTGAGGTGGATCGACCATGAGGAGAAGGACTTACACCAGTTGGGGGTTCGCGCATGGAGGCGGCAAGCCTTGGATCGATCCGAATGGAAGGATATGGTGAAGCAGGCCAGGGCCCTAAATGGACTATGACGTCACTGATGATGATGTCTGAATTGAAGGATGTGGCGGAGCAGGCCAGGACCTTACATGGGCTGTATCACCAGTGATGATGATAATGTTTTTTTCCGTCTTGCTCACATTTGTCTTACTCTGTTGTTCAATCCTTGAAAAGATTAAAAGGCTCAATGCTTCTCCTTATGAAATGTCTTCTTCTGCTATGCCCCCCAAATCTTAAAATGTCTGCTTCTACTTTGCCCTAAATTGTGAAATTTCTGCTTCTCATAGTAGAGACCGACCGAAAGTGATTTTCTGATTTCGGCCGAAGCCGAAAATAGGCCGAAAGTTTAAAGCGACTTTCGGCCGAAACCGAAGCCGAAACTGAAAATGAAATATTTATATATTTTGAAATTCGTTCACGCATACATTCTGCATACATTGAAAATGGGGGGGGGGGAGGGGAAGTATACATATTTACATTCTTTTTATAAAATATGAGATAATCGTGAATATTAATAAATCAACATCTAATATAACATCTTGTTGTTAAAGATCTTTTAGTGTGTTGTTAAAGATCGTTCAGTTTTTTGTTAGTGATCGCTTTATTTGTTCTTGTTGTTAAAAATCGTTTATTTTGTTTTTTTAAGATCACTTAGTTTGTTCTTAAAGATTGCTTAGTTTTTTTTTATTAAAGATCATTTAGTTTGTTCAAAAAAGATCGCTAAGTTTTTTCTTAAAGATCGCTTAGTTTGTGGTATTAAAAGATCGTTTAGTTTGTTCATAAAGATCGCTAAGTTTGTTCTTAAAGATCATTGATTTTGTTCTTAAATATCGCTTAGTTGTCTTAAAGATCATTCAGTTTGTTCTTAAAGATCATTTAGTTTGTTTGTGCAGATCTTTTAGTTTTTTTTAATTAAAAATCGTTTAGTTTGTTCTTAAAGATCGCTTATTTTGTTGTTGAAGATCGCTTAGTTTGTTCTTATAGATAATTGATTTTGTTCCTTAAAATCAACTAGTTTGTTCTTAAAGAGCTGTTAGTTTGTTCCTAAAGAACATTTAGTTTTCTGTTAAAGATCGCTTAGTTTATTTTTATCAATCATTTAGTTTACTATTAAAGATCATTTGTTTTTTTCTTAAAGATCATTTAGCTCATTCTTAAAAATCGCATAGTTTGTTATTTAAGATCGTTTAGTTTTTAATTAAAGATCGCTCAGATTGTTCTTAAAGATCGCTTAATTTGTTTTACTTATCGTTTAGTTTGTTCTCAAAGATAGCTTAATTTGTTCTTAAAGATCGCTTCATTTGTTTTTAAAGATCACTTTATTTGTTTTTAAAGATCGTTTAGATTGTTTTTAAAATCGCTTAATTTGTTCTTAAAGATCGTTTAGTTCGTTCTTAAATGTCGCTTAGTTTGTTATTAAATATCGCTTTTGCTGAGAATTAGATGGCCGAAAGTCTAAGTCAATTTCTTCCGAAACCGAAAAAAAACCCGAAAGTTAACTTTTCTCTTACGGCCGAAACCGAAATTAAGCCGAAAGTTAATTTGCAGTTTCGACCGAAACCGAAACTTGTCCGAAAGTGATAAAATGGCCACTTTTGGCGCCGAAACCGAAGCCGAAATTCGGTCGGTCTCTATCTCATAGGTATGAAATGTTCATTTCTCCTTATGAAATGTCTGCTACACTTCTTATAAAATATATGCTTATCTAATGCACTAACATTATGAAATGTCTACGTCTCCTATGAAACTTTGATGATGTAATTGACACATTTCAATCTTTAAAGTCCGGGAAAGTAAAGTTCACAATTTTAGGATTAGAGTTTCAATAAAAAGAAATTTTGATGATTTTGATGAATTAAAAAAAAAAAACCCTTGTTAATCCATTTCTAAATGGTTTTTTTTTTTATTTTTTGCTTTGGTAAAGGATTTAATTCAGAATCAATACTATAAGCGATTTTGCATCACGTGATTAAGAATTAGGCCCAGAAGGTGGTGGTGGTGGGTGATTCTCAACAACAACAAAAAAAGGGGGGGGGGTGGGGTTGTTGACACTCACCTTGGTGACGCAGCATCCGCTGCCTCTATAGTTGCTTTCTTACATTTTTTTTTTCCACCTGGTCCAGTGCTATGTGATCTGGCTTCTTTCCTTACATCCCCCCCCCCTTTCTATAATTCACACTGTCACACTAAAACACCGTCATACTGACACACGGTCACACTGTCACACTGACACTGTCAAACTCACACACTGTGACACTGATACTGTCAACTGACACACTGTAACACTGTCACACTGACACAGTCAAACTGAAACACTGTCACACTGTCACACCGACACTGTCAAACTGAAACACTGTCACACTGTCACACCGACACTGTCAAACTGACACACTGTCATACTGACACACTGACACTTCATTACACTGAAACTGTCAAACTGACACACTGTCACAATGACACTGTCGAAATGACACACTGTCACTCTATCACACTGAAACTGTCAAACTGACAAACTGTCACACTGACACTGTCAAAGTGCCACACTGTTACAATGACACTGTCAAACTGACACACTGTCACTCTATCACACTGAAACTGTCAAACTGACACACTGTCACACTGACACTGTCAAAGTGCCACACTGTCACACTGACACTGTCAAAGTGCCACACTGTCACACTGACGCCCGGTCACCATTTTGAAAACGCTTTGGCTACTTCTAAAGCCCACTTGGCGCGCATGCGTAGACCCGTCACTGAACACCGTGCGCATATATCACCAGGGAACACATCTCATGAGCCAGGGCCTCGCTAATGAGAGTTTAGCGTTAATCCAAAGGCTTATCTGTAAGACGTGATAATTGGACGGTTTCACTCAGACGTGAAGTGTCCCGCGATGTTAGGTTTTCGGTTAGAAGTGGAGGCATGTCGGGTTTTGGTGGATGCTAGAAGTGGAGGCATGTCGGGTTTAGGTGGATGCTAGAAGTGGAGTCATGTCGGGTTGTGATGGATGCTAGAAGTGGAGGCATGTCAGGCTTTGGTGGATGCTAGAAGTTGAGGCATGTTGGGTTTTGGTGGAAGCTAAAAGTGGAGGCGTGTCGGGTTTTGGTGGATGCTAGAAGTGAAGGCGTGTCGGGTTTTGGTGGATGCTAGAATTGGAGTCGTGTCGGATTTTGGTGGATGTTAGAAGTGGAGTCGTGTTGGGTTTTGGTGGATGCTAGAATTGGAGTCGTGTCGGATTTTGGTGGATGCTAGAAGTGGAGGCGTGTCGGATTTTTGTGGATATTAGAAGTGGAGTTGTGCTGGGTTTTGGTGGGTGTTCTATGTGGATTCATTTGGGCTTCGGTGAATGCTAGATGACTTGTATCGGAGTGGGTTGTTTAATCTTCTTTTCATCATATCTTCCTTGTTTTGACAGATAATCGAATGCGTCGCACATATGAAATTTACGTCAGCACAGTCTTTGAGTCAGTCTTTGACCCCTTCTATGACTCAATCTATTATTCAATATTATGACCCTGTCTTTGAACCAGTATTTGACCCTGTCTTTGACCCAGTCTTTGACCCTGGCTTTTACTCAGACTTTGACCCAGTCTTTGACTCAGCCTTTGACCCAATCTTTGACTCAGTCTTTGACCCAGTCTTTGACCCAATCTTTTACCCAGTCTTTAACCCAGTCTTTGACTTAATCTTTGACCCCGTCTTTGACCCCAGTCTTTGACCCAGTCTTTGACTCAGTCATCAAGGAAATATTTTAAACCTTTTATTTAATTTCATCATTCTTTTTGACTTCAAGCTGGGCACGCAGATTTTCAAAAATAGATTTGTCCAATGCGATGATATCAAAAGCTGCGACAAATAGATTCGTCTAATGTGTCTTATTTTAGGCCCGGTTCCCTTCTGTTACAACAATTCTTTTAATATATTTTAACTTTAAAAAAAAAATATATAATTTTTCTTTTAAATAATTTTTTTAAAAACTATTACTATTTTATGGTCTTTTTTCGACAAGTCTTTTTCAGTGTTTAGTCTTTTTCTCTGACTGGTCATTTTCTTTGTCTGTGTTTTTTTGTTGTTGGCCTTACTAGTATGTTTCTCTTTCTAGTCTTTCTGTCTGACTAGTTGTTTCTCTGACAGGAATGCTCTCTGACACATCTATTTCTTAGGAATACCCTTTTCTCTGATACGTCTTTTTCTCTGATATTTTTATTTCTCTTATATGTCTATTTCTCTGGTGTGTCTATTTCTCTGATACGTCTTTTTCTCTGATATGTCCATTTCTCTTATATGTCTATCACTCGAATTATTGTCTTTTCTCTAGTAGGTCCTTGCAATTTATACCACTCAAAAGTTATCAAACCAGTCAAATAGTTTTGCTTAAGACATTTTTTTTAGAAAAATAAAAACCCATTTTTAACATTCCAAAATTTGCTGTGGGTCCCATTAACTTAACTTTTACATTACCGGACACCCGATGTAAGAAATTCAAGTGAGACTTATTGGCTGAAAAACCTTCTTGCTTGATAAGACATCTTGTTTGAAAAGATTTCTTTGTTTTGAAAAGACATCTTGTTTGAAAAGACATCTTGTTTGAAAAGACATCTTGTTTGAAAAGACATCTTGTTTGAAAAGACATCTTGTTTGAAAAGACATCTTGTTTGAAAAGACATCTTGTTTGAAAAGACATCTTGTTTGAAAAGACATCTTGTTTGAAAAGACATCTTGTTTGAAAAGACATCTTGTTTGAAAAGACATCTTGTTTGAAAAGACATCTTGTATGAAAAGTCTTCTTGTTTGAAAAGCAATCTTGTCTGAAAAGACTGGTGTGGAGAGTATCTGGTCTACATGCATCTGAGAAGCTACAAAAGTCATAAATATCTTTCACCACTTTGGCATTTAATCCAATCCAAATTGACAAACACAAAAACCACTAAAAGAGAGAGAGATGGTTGGGCAGCAGGAGTGAGACGGATCTAATAAATTGGAGATCACAAATCTGCCAGGTCGCTCAAAGCCCGAGTGACCAGTGTTTGTTAACAGATGCGCTGCCTTAATGTACTGACTAAGGGGCAACTTTTTTTCTTTTTTTTGCCGGGAACAAAACCCCAAGTCCTCATCTTACGGCCCCGGCTACGTCCACCAGTCGTTATTATTATTACTTTTTGCGCTGCTGTTTTAAACGGCCTTCGCCACCCCACGCCTCCCATCCATGACTTCCTCCTCGTCTCATGCACACAATTCACGGTACCGGGTTAGGTGAACTTTGTCCTCTGAACTGTTTGACCTGCATCGTGTCATGCGCAGGGCAAGGTGTTTCCTTCTTTAATTGTTGCAACTCGGCGCGAGGGGTTTTTTCTATTCGCCGTTTTTGTGATTGGCAAATGATTGTGCTGGTAGTCATTTCATTGAGCGGTCCAATTGTCCCCTTTCAATTGCGGGGGTAGAAGGGGGATGTGGTTGGGGGGGGGGGCGAAATTAATAAAACACCAGTCTTGATAGAGAATAAAGGAAATGAAACAGAATTTTTGAAAGCAGGTGAGAGGAGAACAAGGCGAGAGAATATAGGAGCCCTCCTCAGAGGGGACAAAAACTGCCGAAAACAAAGTCAAGATGGTGACAGGAAATCTTATTCGATTGTAGCTCTGCATTTCTGTTTGCTTTGTTCGCCGCCATAAGATTTCGGGGGAGTGCTAGGTAGTAATGGCGCGCTTTTGTCAACACAGGGGCGGAAACTGATCCTTAATACAAATACGCTCTAAATTTTTATTTTGTTGGTTTTGAAGTGTCTGGGCCTAAGAATTTCGCAAATGTAGAAACATTTCACAAGCTGATTGCTGGGACATATGTTAGTTTATGTTGATACCTACACCCCCCACCCAAAAAAAAATGTCTTTTTAAAAAGAAACATGTTATTTTAAGGTATATTTTAAGACTTAGACTTTAGACACTCCAATTTAACTATTCTAGAATTGAATATGAAATAAAATAGATTTTAATCTTTTTTTTTTATTTGATCTCTCATAAAACGATATTTTGGACTCTCACAAAAATATATTTTTGTCTCTCACAAAAAGATATTTTGTTCTCTTACAAAAAGATATTTTGGTCTCTCACAAAAAGATATTTTGGTCTCTCACAAAAAGAGATTTTGGTCTCTCACAAAAAAGATATTGTGGTCGATCCCAAAAAGATATTTGGTCTCTCACAAAAAAGATATTTTGGTCGATCCCAAAAATATATTTGGTCTCTCACAAAAAAAGATATTGTATTAGATCCCAAAAAGATATTTTGGTCTTTCACAAAAAAAGATAATGTGGTCGATCCCAAAAAGATATTTTGGTCTCTCACAAAAATATATTTTGGTCTCTCACAAAAAGATATTTTGTTCTCTCACAAAAAGATATTTTGGTCTCTCACAAAAAGATATTTGGTCTCTCACAAAAAGATAGTTTGGTCTCTCACAAAAAAGATATTGTGGTCGATCCCAAAAAGATATTTGGTCTCTCACAAAAAAGATATTTTGGTCGATCCCAAAAATATATTTTGGTCTCTCACAAAAAAGATATTGTGTTAGATCCCAAAAAGATATTTTGGTCTCTCACAAAAAAGATATTGTGGTTCTTCACAAAAAAGATATTGTGGTCTCTAAAAAAAAAAGATATTGTGGTCTCTCACAAAAGGGTAATTTTGGGCTAATATCATTTGGCATCATGTTTCAGATCATTTACGCGGAATTATGATAATTTTAAAAAAAATTAAATAAAAACATACACAGTTAATGCATAGCTGAACATAACCTGTCCGTCTAAGAAAGGCGAGACACATTTTCATTTTTGACAACAGACTTGCAACACAGACATCACACACGAGGAAACGTCACATGAGTGTTGAAGGCTTCTCCGATTCAGAGCTATTTAATGAAAACCTTTTTGTTTCAGAAGAGGTATAAATAGCTTTGAAAATAAAATTTTCAAAAATCTCTAAATTAATCATTAGTTCACGAATTAAAATTTTACTTCTCACCTGCGTTCACTCTATGGAGCACAGTTTTTAAGAAGTATCTCTTTAAAATAGATACATGTTGGTTTTTTTTCATACTTTCCATCCCCTAAGAATTTGATCTCGCTGCCACTGGAAATTGACTGACCTAGATCTCACACAGCCTGAGAATTGGCTGGCTAGGTCTCTCACGTCCTGCGAAAATTAACAATGCACTTCAAATTTCGGGAACAAATGAGATTTGTCTTTATCACAAAAAGAGAACTGGGAACCAGCACCCCAGATTGAGAAACACTGCATTAAAAAATAATTGTTAAATTTTAAACTGTTGTGAGCCCAAGAGTCCCCCCCCCCCACCCCATCGACTTTCATGAAAAGATTTTGTGGTTGATTATTGGGATGGCTAGAAAGTGGGAGGATACATATAGATCTAATTATATATATAGTTGAAGGGGTGGGTGGAGAAATAGAATGGGGATAAAGGAGAATAGATTCTCTGTGGATTTAATTTCTGAGATTGTAAGGTACCCATCGTCAGAGAGTGAGAACTGACGTACAATCTACCAAAAAAAAAAAAAAAAAAAAAAAAAAAAAATGTGAGAAAATAAATATAAAAATAATTATATATATAGTTGAAGGGGTGGGTGGAGAAATAGAATGGGGATAAAGGAGAATAGATTCTCTGTGGATTTAATTTCTGAGATTGTAAGGAACCAATCGTCAGAGAGTGAGAACTGACGTACAATCTACCAAAAAAAAAAAAAAAAAAAAAAAAAAAAAAAAAATTATTTTAAGCTAAAACTTTACCCGACGCCCAAAGTCCAAAGGAAGACATGTCGTCTGCTGTATTAACTGGCCATCTCGCGGTCACTGAAAACTACGCGTCTTTGATCAGAGATTTTTATTGTCCAGCTAATTATGGTTCTCACACGGACATGGACACGGTCCACCCCCAAGACTCCCAGGTGTACGCCTGCCACTCCCTTTGCCCCCGAAGGCCATCATGGTTACCCATAATGATCCTCACTGACCGTTTCCGGTTCAGTCACCGGCCGCCGTTATGCAAGTGCACGGAAGAGGTCAACCGGCCATCTGTTGGCTTGGGTCATAGGTGAAATTTTCTCACGGTCCAAATTGAGGGTGCACCGGCGGATGACGATATCAGAGCTAAGGAGGGGGGGGNTAAATGAAAAAAACAAAACAACTGATTTTGGTTTAATGATTCTCCATGTCTTTGCCAACTTTTTTTTGTTATCTTAGATCAGTATATTTGCTTCAACGTGAAAAAGGAGGTTCGATATATATATATATATATATATATATATATATATATATATTTATTTATTTATATATTTATGTAGGCATTTTTTTAATAGCGCTTACCATAAAGCTCTAAGCGCTTTACAATTATTAAAAACATGTAAACTAAGTAAAATAAAAATGAGACATATTTATAAGTAAATACATATATATATATAGAGAGATTTATTTAAACATTTATTTGTATGTATATAATCAAGAGAGCGAGACGGTGTCATGTGATTCCAGGCAAAAATAAGTGATGCAACTGAAAGAAATATAATTCATCCAATTTGGTGTCAGGATTATTTTTTTTAAACGCATTACTGACTCCGTTTAATAACAAACCAAATTTTTTTTTTAAATTTTTCAACACGATGACGCAAAACTCTTTTAAATGTCCTGATTTTAAATATCCTGATTTTAAATGTCCTGGTGTTAAAATGTCCTGGTTTCAATTTTCATGATTTTGAATTTCCTTGTGTTAAATGTCGTGGTGTTAAATTTTTATGATTTTAAATGTCCCCCATTTTAAAATTCCTGGGTTAAAGTTCGTGTGTTAAAATGTCCTGGTTTTAAAAATTCTGATTTTAAATGTCCTGTTTTTTAATTTGAACATTTTAAAATATCATGGTTTTGACTTTTTTAAATAATATTCCTTGTAGCTAATGAGTGTCATCAATAATAAACCAACGAGTGCGTCTGTGTGGCTGGGAGTTGTGCAGTGGAGGTCATGACCGAGACTATAATCGCTACAACGTGACTGCACATGTGCATCACATATGCAAATTAGCCCCCCCCCCCGCCCCCCCAAATCTCTTCGTGTTAGCTGTACTGCTGGATTTTCAGCCTTAAATTAGTCTTTTATTTGTTTTGTCAATAGAAGGTGATACGGTGTTGGTTAACTGGGGGGGGGGGTCGGAGAGGGGCAAGGATTTGTGGAAAAGGGGGGGGGGGGCTAATCCCAGAAGTTCAACTTGGTCAGGGGCTGTAGTCGTCTCCATACTTTTGACCGAACTGGTCAAGATTAACATAATTAAACTTTCTTGAGGTTTTGAACTACACCCCCCTCCCCTTTCATCTCCAAACAAGGGATTGGTCAGCGCTATTTGTTCCTACAATCGTAAGGGCAGGTGCTCACCTTGAAAGACGGGGGTTTGGCACATGGGGTGACTGCATTGAGTCATTTCGAGGGATCTTGTTTGAAATACCTGAAGTGTCCAAGGATGTCACCGGAAATATCGCGAAGATAATTGCCATGACAGGAAATCTATTGTTTAGTTTCATTATTTAGACTTCCTTTCTCGTGAAATGAAACTGACTTTAATGGCTAGGTTCTCTCAGCTTAAAGAATAAAAAAAAAATTGCTTGCCCAACAGGAAACAATTGCATCCAATCGTAAAATAAAAATTGGAAAAAAAGACATTTTAAACTGTATTTCTTGCGTTACAGTCTCAAAAATGATATAGATATCATCCAACGAAATATTTTAACCGAATACAATTGATGTATCGCTGTTGTATATAAAAAAAAGTTTGAATACGATTATAAAACAATGGATATTTTATCCTTGCTTACAAAACATTGACCAAGGTCAAGGTAGAAATGAGCATGATGATATCCCATTTTATTCTCTGACGGGAGGGTGCAAAACACGGGAGTGTTGTCTT
The DNA here is from genome assembly GCA_964033795.1 of Lymnaea stagnalis. NCBI lineage: Eukaryota > Metazoa > Mollusca > Gastropoda > Lymnaeidae > Lymnaea > Lymnaea stagnalis. The sequence goes on along the minus strand of CAXITT010001353.1, from coordinate 63,395 downwards.
AAGGCTGTAAATTTAAGATGACAAATTGTACAAAAACTTTCGTTAAAATTTAAAAAAAATTTTTTATTAAAAATATCAATCAAATTGATTTTATTTCGAATCTATTTATAGTTTTCAACATGCATAATATTTGCAATTTAAAAATATCAAAAATCCCTCTGTTTAGTACTCCGCCCCGCTTCCCCCCGCCCTAGTCAGCCCCACCCACCTCCATTGAAAAAGATGTGTTCAACATCACCTGACCAGATCAAACTTCGTTTAACACAACTGGTGCTCTGACTCAATTTTTTCAAGCAAATCTAACATTAAACAGCAATCAATTTTTTTTTTTTTTAAAGCATGCCACTTGGGGGGGGGGTGGGGGGGAGAAGCTGGCTTTCACCTTCTCCACTGACACCAACATAATCTCATTATCGCCGTAGAAGAAACAAATAATTCATGAACTTTTTAAACGGAATTTCGCGATCGCATTGCGTGAGATAGAGTGCGATTTAATTATTTACTTCCTTAAATTATCTCTTGTGTATATTACGCGTCTGGTGTGCTGCTTTCGTTTCCAACTGCTTCCTAACTAGCTGGTTGCTCCCAGCGTATTTGGTACTAAGATTATTTTCTTAGCTTTTGCTATATGCTTTGTATTTTGTGAGTTATATTTGGGTTATGGGAAATGGCGTTTTTAATGTTGTTATGGACTATAAGTAGTATAGTTATATTTGGATATAGTAACAACAGATGTGGAATCGAACACCTTGTTACAAAAAGTGGCAAAACTTTTTAAAGTATTGCTTTTTTAAAAAAAAAATTTTTTTTTCAGAAACAGAAAATGTCCACCTATCCACAGTGTCCATAATATTCGGCCCTACTGATCAAAAGCCATGAATGATTCGAATAAGCAGTTAAGTTCTAACGTATTTGCCCCAGCAATACAATCAAACCGGAAGTTGGTGTTGCGTTAAAAATGGACGGCGCGATTCTGTTCTGCTGTCAGGACCTGGGAGACTCGTCCACCTTTATCAGCCATCACCTTGGTCAGCCGTCACCTTGGTCAGCCGTATGACCCGGGGGCAATCACAACTCCGTCAGATCCCCCTCTCTCCCCCCCCCACCCCGTGTGGTCAGGGATCTAGCTAGTTTTCATCATCGATGGTCATAATTTTCGCCCGCAGTCTGACCGATTGACCACTGGGCAATAACCCTTGAATAACAAGGGCGCCATCTGTGGAGGCGCATCCCCCCGCAGTCCCCCACTGCATTTCGCCCTCCACACGGTCCATTCACCCGTCTCGTGGGCTCTTGTCTCATACGGGACGAGGAAAATAGAAGGGGGCAGTATTACAGTCATTGGCGGAATGAAGAAAAGACGAGGCATAAAGAACGCCTCCTACGGTATCTCACGCTGAGTAAGGCTCCGCTTACGCCCTCTGTCACTCCTATCCTCCACCCCCCCCCACCAACCGCTTCCCCCAATTTTTATTCAGTATTGCTACATTTCCATGTCTGCAGCTTGCGCTGTGATGGGAACACTGACATGTGTGGAGTCACAGCCATCAATGGAGTTTTTTCTACGGTATCTCACGCTGAGTAAGGCTCCGCTTACGCCCTCTGTCACTCCTATCCTCCACCCCCCCCCACCAACCGCTTCCCCCAATTTTTAATCAGTATTGCTACATTTCCATGTCTGCAGCTTGCGCTGTGATGGGAACACTGACATGTGTGGAGTCACAGCCATCAATGGAGTTTTTTTTTTCCCCCTCCCCCAGTACAAATTATTTCTACGGGATATTTGACCACGTTCTCATGACTGGACCCTGTACTTCAGAACTGGCTCTAAAGTTTTGGTCTTTCCACAATAAATTGAGAGCTCTCTTTCAAAGTGAACCTGGCTGTCTCAACAATGGAGTAGCGAAAGAACAATTAGTGCACACATAATGTGTTGATATTTTTTCATGTATTTTTAATGAGGTTTATATTTGAGTTAAATTTGTGCTCTATTGAAGCATGCAGAGTAATATAATTTATATATTTTTGCAAAATTTTATAATTATCAGATACGTGAACTATGAAGTACATCAGCTGCTCTCAAGGTATTTAAACTTTATCGCCATGGGTCCAAATCAGTGGCGTAGCTAGAGTAATTGCCAAAAGTCTTTTGCCCCCCCCCCTCACTTTCCCACGACAAAATAAATTAATCTTTAGTTGATCCAAAAAAAAAACAAAAAACGGCACCCCTCTACAGAAAGGGGAAAAAAAAAGTGCAGCCCCGGGGGTTGACCGCCCACCCACCTCCACTACCCTTTTCCTACGCCCCTGGTCCTATGTTAAGAGCCTGAACGGCGTCACCGCTTAAGTCAAGCGGCTCGTCGTAAATCTGATCAAGTTTTAAGAAAAAAACAACATCCCACATGAAATCGATGAGACAGAGTGATGAGACGGTGTCTGACTCTTTTCGTACGAAACCTGGAGTGGGGTCAGGATAGGGCATTGTCAGAAATCATTTTTTTTTTTAAAATGTTTTAAACGATGTCCAATGGATGAATTTGAAGACACTAAAAATTTTTTAAAAAAAATAATAACACCCAGAGACGACATACGCTAAAACCGACCCAATATATTGCAGAAATTTTAATCGAAATAATTGTATGAAGCATGGCACTGAAAGATAAAAATTTAAAAAATAACCCTTTTTGCTTTGTTTACAAAAAAAAAAAAAAAAAAAAAAAATTTTTAAAAAATAAAACCGACCCAATATATTGCAGAAATTTTAATAGAAATAAGTGTAAGAAGCATGGCAATGAAAGATAAAAATTTAAAAAATAACCCTTTTTGCTTTGTTTAAAAAAAAAAAAAAAAAAAAAAAATTCGTTAAATAATTTAATGAACACACTATTTTGTAACACAAAGTTCATAAACAATTTTGACCATAAATCGACGAAAATTTGATGAAAATTTGAACATGTGAACTGATCTTAAGTAAATGATATGCACAAATGACATTATTTTGAATGTCAAATTCAATGAAAGGTGGGTTTTTTTTGTTTTGTTATTCAACTCTTTATAGTGACTTCGCTTTACTTCGTGGTTGGCAAGAATCTTCCGACGGCTTATTGACCCCCTTTCCGTCAAGCTGTCGAGCTGAACCTGGGCCCAAAGTCCCTAAAGCGATGACAACACGTTCTATCAAACTTTTGGCCCCATCTCCCGAACCATCCAAAAATCCTGTTTTAAAATGAGAAAAATGAAGGAAATATGACGCCAGTGATTTCACGAGATAAAATTCCCGATAACTGCGCTAAAGGAGATTCATAAAATTATCGCTAGTGCGTTTGATTCGTCATACTTCCTTTCGTTTTTTCTGAAATGGTCAAATAAAACTGCGGTGTAAAAGTGGGTGGGGACATCAAAATATTAATCTAAAATTATTTTTAAATGAAAAAAAAAAAAAATGGCTATACGAAAAACTTTGTTTTTAGAGGTTATTTAGGGGTTGTTTAGGGTTATTTAGGGGTTATTTAGAGGTTGTTTAGGGGTTATTTAGGGGTTGTTTAGGGGTTATTTAGGGTTAGTTTAGGGGTTATTTAGGGGTTGTTTAGATTTTATTTAGGGGTTGTTTAGGGGTTGTTTAGGTGTTATTTAGGGGTTGTTTAGGTGTTATTTAGGTTTTATTTAGGGGTTGTTTAGGTGTTATTTAGGGGTTGTTTAGGTTTTATTTAGGGGTTGTTTAGGGGTTATTTAGGTTTTATTTAGGGGTTGTTTAGGGGTGATTTAGGGGTTGTTTAGGGGTTATTAAGGTTTTATTTAGGGGTTGTTTAGGGGTTGTTTAGGTGTTATTTAGGGGTTGTTTAGGTGTTATTTAGGGGTTGTTTAGGGGTTATTTAGGTGTTATTTAGGGGTTGTTTAGGGGTTATTTAGGTGTTATTTAGGGGTTGTTTAGGGGTTATTTAGGTTTTATTTAGGGGTTGTTTAGGGGTGATTTAGGGGTTGTTTAGGGGTTATTTAGGTTTTATTTAGGGGTTGTTTAGGGGTTGTTTAGGTGTTATTTAGGGGTTGTTTAGGTTTTATTTAGGGGTTGTTTAGGGGTTATTTAGGTTTTATTTAGGGGTTGTTTAGGGGTTATTTAGGTGTTATTTAGGGGTTGTTTAGGGGTTATTTAGGTGTTATTTAGGGGTTGTTTAGGGGTTATTTAGGTTTTATTTAGGGTTTTTTTAGGGGTTATTTAGGTGTTATTTAGGGGTTGTTTAGGGGTTATTTAGGTTTTATTTAGGGGTTGTTTAGGGGTTTTTTGGGGTTGTTTAGGGGTTGTTTAGGTGTTATTTAGGGTTTTTAGGGGTTATTTAGGGGTTGTTTAGGGGTTATTTAGGTGTTATTTAGGGGTTGTTTAGGGGTTATTTAGGGGTTGTTTAGGTGTTATTTAGGTGTTGTTTAGGGGTTATTTAGGTGTTATTTAGGGGTTATTTAGGTGTTATTTAGGGGTTGTTTAGGTGTTATTTAGGTGTTGTTTAGGGGTTATTTAGGTGTTATTTAGGGGTTGTTTAGGGGTTATTTAGGGGTTGTTTGACTCGCTTCTGTTCTCAGTTCTTCTAAACTGTATTCTTTCCTTATCAGAGCATTGATAACAACACTAAAACATGTTTAAGAAAATCATATCCAAAGAATAAGAAATTTTTGCTGATGAATGCTACCTCGTCCCCCCCTCCCACTCCCCCTCCCTTCCCCCCCCATCACTGGATTGTAAACATGTCTAGCTGTAGCCTCTGGATGACAGCAATGGGCCATCTCTTAAAAACCAGGCAGATACGGGTTCTAAAGTTGTCTAAGGTTTCCCCACAGTCCTCGAGATTATAGTGGACCAAGACTTCCCATTTCTGTCCATCTGATGCTTTTCATCATCGCTTTCTTAAAGCCCCCCCTCCCCCCGACCCCCCATCCCCGGGTCCGTGAGAGGCGATGGACGGCGCAGCTGAACCCCCGGGTACCCGTCTTGTTATTAGTGAGATCCGTTGTGACGAATGCGAGAGGAGACGGATCTCGTTTCTAAGATCGTCTCAAACCCAACAACCCCGTGATGGAGTTTACAGTAAACAAATAATAAATGAATTAAGTTATTGCACGACGGGTAACGTCTGCGGTAGCAAAGAAAGGAATTATACAAGTGCATATCAGATTTCCGGGGGTCTTAGAGGAATATTTAATTTAATGAAGTATAATCTCACAACAATGTCTGGGGGGGGGGGGGGGGAAAAAAAAAAAAAGAAAAAAAAA
>CAXITT010001353.1:29879-53629 GCA_964033795.1 Lymnaea stagnalis | reverse complement strand
CCCCCCCCCCCAACGAAAAGATCTGGAGAAGCCCAGGCCATGCCCGCTAGTCAATAATGTTGAACCGGTCGAAGTGATGGCAGCAATCCAATACCCTACAGCCCCCGTCGCAGGTCCCGTCTGCAAGTTACCCACTTAATAAAAACAAATTCACAAGGCTGGCATGTTAAAGCGTCATCTAATGATGGTCGCTGTGAGGGGGGGGGGTCGAGAAATGTCATACCCCCGCTTCTACATTCAAAGTCGTCGTACTATCGATGTATTATTGTTATAAGGGGGGTGGGGGTGGGTTGGGGAGAGACTGCAATCAGGTTAGAAAAATGGAGATAAGCGAAACAAAGTATAGGGAAAACTCGATAGCCTCATTCAGCGTCGTCATTAGCGAAATGTCATCCTTGAAACGAAATATTCGTATTCGTAATCGTAATCGTAATCGTAGTTGGAATAGTCAAATATATCAACAAACTATTTATTTATGACATTGTCAAATGTATCCATGAAAGAGAAACAAAAATCTTGCCACACGCTACTAAGACATGCAATTTTGTTATCAACAGACCTGTTAACGCTTACGATTTTGGCGTACACTGTAAGACTTTGAGGTGTTTACATTATGTTTACTGTATGTTTCTTTTTTTAATATTAAGATAATGTTTTGAACGATTTTGTGACGATGCTGTACGATTTTAAGAGTTTGAGGGTAGACAGGTCTGTATCAATATAAAAAAGAGTTGTAATCATGCAATGGCCTTTTTCAAGATGAATATCGATGGGATCTGCATGTCTCATCATTAAGTGAGTGTAGTTTTGTCCTACTACACGCGTCTTAATATTCTGGTCATAGACCATGGGTCAATATGTCCAACTCTGGACGACCGGCGTCGATTATATCATGAGGTCAAGAAGACCTTGTTCGAGGTGACCATATCCAAGAAAACCTAATTCAAGAAGACCTTGTTCAAGACGACCTTGTTCGAGAAGACTTTGTTGAAGAAGAGCATGTTCAAGAAGAGGTTGCCCAAGGAGACCTTGTTTAGGATACCACTATCCAAGAGGTGCTTGTCCAATAAGACCTTGTCCAAGAAAACCTTGTGTCCTTATTGCGTGATCGTGCAATAAATAAACAGTCAATTGGCCTTAATTCATTTCATTGCTTGGGAACAGAGTATTAGTGTGGTCTGTTTGTTGGGGGGGGGGGGGGGGGAAACGGAGAGTTTTTGAAACATGCGTTGGCGTACTCTAGCTAAATTTCGCCTTGGGTGAACTCCCCAATTTCTCACAATGCACCCCCTACCAAAAAAAAAATAAATAAATAAAAAAGAATACACGCACATCATTTATAATGCTAGCTACAAACCCCAAAAGTTTTCTAAGGGGCAGTCGTCGCTTCCCACACCCCTAGTGACGCCACTGGGAGCATCAACTTGTTTGTGTAATTTTCATTTCGCTCGTGAATGTCCAGACACATTGCATTTAAGTACAGTGACTTGTAAATGTCCAGGCACATGACACGTATGTTTAGTTGGTTGGTAGGTCAGCCATCTCCACCCCCCCCCCAGCAGTTACACCTTAAGCTCAACCTACTACAAAAATGGTAGCTGGTATAATAGATTCAATGAGAATAGGTTTTCAACAGAAAAAATTAACACAAAATGGGGGAAACATAGACATGCGGACTGATAGCGAATGCTCGACAGTTTAACCCATAAATAACGCTAGACCACTGGTCATTTTATTGCTTTAAAATGTGAATTTGTATAAACATTTTAACTCCTTGAGCAAATATTTCAAGCTTGCGCCAACAAGGATGGACTGTGTTAGTCGTCATTCCTGGGTGTCTGACCCAGAGATGACCTCTGAGAGGTGCATGGTCAAGAGACTGACCAGATGAGATTTTAAGAATGTTTATTTTTTTTCCCCCTCTTCTGTAAAGAGCAAAAGTGGCTTAACATTCTTTTGGGAGATAAAAGCGTTGAATCATTATGAATTCCACGTATTGAAGGAGAGCACGCTTCAAGCTCTGAACTCTTTCATTTTTTTTCTGTTCGCAAGAAAAGTAATGGTTCTCAATAAAAGTAATGGTAGGGTTCATTATTTATTAATGAGCCGGGGAGAATTACGTAAAGTTAAAAATTAAAATCTAAACTTTTTTTTTTTAAAGTTCTTCATATGTTCAGTTATTTAAACTTTTACTATTTCTTATAAATTCGTTTTCTGAAAACAACACCTCATTAGTTAAATAACTTTCACAGAGGCATAGTCAGGGGCACTCGATATTTTAACGAGAAGTTATGTACAGTCTACGTCAGTGGTTCTCAACTTGTGTGTTACCCAATGCCAGGAAGGTCGCTAGGGCATTCAGATATTTCAGTGTTTTTTTTTTTTTTTTGGTTTTTTTTTTTACAATGTGGGATTTTAAAAAGCTTTTTCATAACAAATTTCATTTGAAATTATAAGTGATCGGGCCTGTGTCCTGTTGCTACTACACTGTAAGTGATCGGGCCTGTGTCCTGTTGCTACTACACTGTAAGTGATCGGGCCTGTGTCCTGTTGCTACTACACTGTAAGTGATCGGGCCTGTGTCCTGTTGCTACTACACTGTAAGTGATCGGGCCTGTGTCCTGTTGCTACTACACTGTAAGTGATCGGGCCTGTGTCCTGTTGCTACTACACTGTAAGTGATCGGGCCTGTGTCCTGTTGCTACTACACTGTAAGTGATCGGGCCTGTGTCCTGTTGCTACTACACTGTAAGTGATCGGGCCTGTGTCCTGTTGCTACTACACTGTAAGTGATCGGGCCTGTGTCCTGTTGCTACTACACTGTAAGTGATCGGGCCTGTGTCCTGTTGCTACTACACTGTAAGTGATCGGGCCTGTGTCCTGTTGCTACTACACTGTAAGTGATCGGGCCTGTGTCCTGTTGCTACTACACTGTAAGTGATCGGGCCTGTGTCCTGTTGCTACTACACTGTAAGTGATCGGGCCTGTGTCCTGTTGCTACTACACTGTAAGTGATCGGGCCTGTGTCCTGTTGCTACTACACTGTAAGTGATCGGGCCTGTGTCCTGTTGCTACTGCACTGTAAGTGATCGGGCCTGTGTCCTGTTGCTACTACACTGTAAGTGATCGGGCCTGTGTCCTGTTGCTACTACACTGTAAGTGATCGGCCCTGTGTCCTGTTGCTACTACACGGTAAGTGATCGGGCCTGTGTCCTGTTGCTACTACACTGTAAGTGATCGGGCCTGTGTCCTGTTGCTACTACACTGTAAGTGATCGGGCCTGTGTCCTGTTGCTACTACACTGTACGTGATCGGGCCTGTGTCCTGTTGCTACTACACTGTAAGTGATCGGGCCTGTGTCCTGTTTCTACTACACTGCAAGTGATCGGGCCTGTGTCCTGTTGCTACTACACTGTAAGTGATCGGGCCTGTGTCCTGTTGCTACTACACTGTAAGTGATCGGGCCTGTACCCTGTTGCTATACTACACTTTAAGTGTAAACACGGGACAGCTACACAAATAATATGTTTCATTCAGTAGATGTCAACAGCTAATTCAATTACATCACTTTGACATTGTCTCTTCATTGTTTATAAATTATTGGTTGTCCTTCACACGCGCAGATGACCAAGGCTTGAGCGGTAGCCTCGACTTGAGCTGTATTCCGGAGAGTTGCTCCATTGTTCAGCCTCACTCTCTCGTCCTTCCCTATTTATTCCCATGGCCAGACTTGGTCAAGACGACTTGAAATAGACCAAGATGCAGTAGATGACCGGCCGTGCTGTTGTTTCACTTTCTCGTCCCACCCTGTTTATTCTGATGGCCAGACTTGGTCAAGACGACTTGAAATAGACCAAGATGCAGTAGATGACCGGCCGTGCTGTTGTTTCACTCTCTCGTCCCACCCTGTTTATTCCGATGGCCAGACTTGGTCAAGACGACTTGAAATAGACCAAGATGCAGTAGATGACCGGTCGTGCTTTGTTTTTTTTTTTTTTTTTCTTCTTCTCAGTTTCACTGGGCTCTTTAAGCGTCTCAGGTCGTGCTTTGTTTTTTTTTTTTTTTTTTTCTTCTTCTCAGTTTCACTGGGCTCTTTAAGCGTCTCACGTCACAGGAGCTGTCGGAATTTTCACTGTCAGATGGTGGCCCATCTCCGGATTCGATTACAGGATTAACGAGTCCTGTCCACCCGTGGCGATGGCGTTAGTTTTTCCTTGTGGGGATTGAACTCCAGTCCACAAGGCTTGAGGTTGAACCGATTTACAACGCTCGGCCACAAATTTATATGTATATAACATTTTAATTTTTTTTAAAGTTTGTTAAAATTATGTTGTTGTTTTTTTTAAATATATATTTTTAATATTTTTTTTTTCTGCCTTGTTTCCCCTGACATTTTGTAACTATCAATAGCAGTGCAATATGATTGCTGGAAATTATTCCGAAATCAGTTTGTTTCAAACAATTTTCTACCAAGGATTGTTGATGGAAAGCAAGTTAGTTAGAATGGAAGTCTGTTCGGAAAAAAAAAAATGTGTTCAACAAAGCTGCGGTAAAGGAGTGGTGGGATAATGTAAACTTTTTGAAATAAAATTTATTGGCATGTTGTTTCTTTTCTTTTCTACTATTTCTTTTTTTTTTAAAACTTACTTCGTATCACTGATTTCGAAAAAAAAATTAGTTGCATACTAATTTCCGGATATGACGCAAAATGCACCCCTGAAAGGCTGAAAGATTTTTTTACTCTTTTGATAATTACATTTGAAAGAAAGCGCGGAGAAATGAGGATCTCAATCGGAGAGGAGAGAAAATAAAATTCCCGATATCTGCGCACATCAAATTGTTTACAAACTACCGCAAGTGTGTTTGGTGCGTAGTTTGTTTTTATGGAAATAGTCTCAATTTAAATAGGTTGCAATAACTCAGAGGTTTAAAAGAGGGTACGGCATTCGCATATTAATAAATTTATAGTTTAGGGCTTGGGGTGTGAAAAAAGTGACGTACGGGGGAGTGGAGGGTAAAAGAAAGTGTTGGGGGGGGTGGACTGATTGGGCCTCTTGTGATTTATTCTCTCTTCAGGTAGAGCCCAGCCTGTTATAAAATTATAAAGCATATCCTAGACGAGTCTGATCACGGGGTGTCACCATAAAATTAGACTACTAACACAGGTTTTCGGGTTTGACCTCTCAACCCCCCTCCCCGAAATCCCCCACCTATTGGCTATTGGCCAGGGACGTCCGCGGACCAATGCGCACCAGCCACGACTTGGTCTATACCCATATTCGATACATTTGCATAACACATGGATGTGTCAAGGAAAAATAATCACTTAACAATTTTGTAATCGACTGTTGATAATACTGTGATACCGAACTTTGAATTTTTATTTAAACTGGTCATTGTATAACTTTAATAGTTGGTCTTAGGGGCCGCCCATCAATGATGTCAAAACACCTACATTTGTGATAAATGTGTGATATATTTCTGATAAATTTGTGATACTTTGTAATAAATTTGTGACACATTTGTGATATTTTTGTGATAAATTTGTGACACACTAAAGATAAATTTGTTATGAAATTGTGATACACTTGTGACACATTTGTCATAAATTAATGATAAATTTGTGATAGTATTGTGATAAATTTGTGATTCATTTGTGGCCAGTGGGTTAGGAGAAGCAGAACGGGGCCAAAAAATAACGGGACGTCGGTTATGAATGGCCTCATTAGTTTTTTTTTGTTTTTTTTAACACCATGTCAAGAGGTCAGATGTCAAGAGGTCAGGCATTCACTGTTGGAAACATCTTTCAATGATCTAAATATTTATTCTTCATCTAGTTACACAAATCGACCAAACTAACCTAACTGGCTGAAATATCATCCATGACTTCACCCTTTCGACTGTTCACCGATCTTATTAAATATCTGAACAGCCCCACGACGTCAGAACAGGTCAGACAACCCACTGCAACCATCAGGACGGCCATAAAGATCGTCCAGCCTGCCACCTGCTCCGAGATCAACCCGTTCTCCACAGTTATTTTTAACGTTTTCTGAGCCGACAACTCTTCTTTCTCCAGCAAAAGATCACTGTTGATTCCGTCTGTTAACTCCCCATGTCGCGCCAAACTCCCAGGAAATGACGTCATCTTCTGCGCAAACTGGCATGTGCATGAGCACAGAGCATTGGTGGGACTCGCAGCGGCAATCGTGTGTGTGGTTGTTGAAACCGTCTCGGGTGCTGTCGTTGGGGTGGTCGTGTTTTGAAAACTGTTTGGTTGAATGGGTTGGTCTGGCCCTGGGTTGACCCACGTTTCGGTCATGGTTGGCGACTGAGCTGTCGAATTTGAGCTGATTCGAGGTCGGCTTGATGAACTTGATTGGGCAGCTGTAGTTGGACTTGTTGTCTTTGATGGGGCAGTGGTACTTTGACTTTTTGGGTCGTTCGATACAAAATCTATCTTGGAGGGGGCAGGGGTACTTTGACTTTCTGAGTCGCTGGATACAGAAGTTGTCTGTGATGGGGCAGCGGTATTTTGACTTCTTGAGTCGTTGGATGCAGAAGTTGTCAGTGATGGGGCAGCGGTATTTTGACTTCTTGAGTCGCTGGATACAGAAGTTGTCTGTGATGGGGCAGTGGTTGTTGGACTTCTTAAGTCGTTGGATGCAGAAGTTGTCAGTGATGGGGCAGTAGTAGTTTGACTTTTTGAGTCGCTGGATACAGAAGTTGTCTGCGATGGGGCAGTGGTTGTTGGACTTCTTAAGTCATTGGATGCAGAAGTTGTCAGTGATGGGGCAGTAGTAGTTTGACTTTTTGAGTCGCTGGATACAGAAGTTGTCTGTGATGGGGCAGTGGTTGTTGGACTTCTTAAGTCGTTGGATGCAGAAGTTGTCAGTGATGGGGCAGTAGTAGTTTGACTTTTTGTGTCGCTGGATACAGAAGTTGTCTGTGATGGGGCAGTGGTTGTTGGACTTCTTAAGTCGTTGGATGCAGAAGTTGTCAGTGATGGGGCAGTAGTAGTTTGACTTTTTGAGTCGCTGGATACAGAAGTTGTCTGTGATGGGGCGGTGGACTTACGCATTAAAACAGACAAATATGATGATTGGTTAGTAGTTTCCCACGTTAAAGCTGACGTACCCGAGCTTTGTGATTTCCCTGCAAACGATGCTGATGAAGTTGACACATCGCTAACGTGTTCCAGTTTGGTCGTCAGAAATTCTTCTGCACTTGTTTCGGAAGTACTTGGTGCTAGAGATACCTCTGCAGTAGTGGAGATTTCATTAGATATCGTCCATAAATCAGAATCAGACCGAGCAGACCATAATGAATCTGATGATTCAGAAGTTATTGATGAATCAGATGATGAATTTGATGATTCAGAAGTTATTGATGAATCAGATGATGTCTTCGGTGTACTTGACATAGCAGCGTCGGACGAAGAGTCGGTAATTTGATAAACTTCTTCTGATAATGATAATGCTAATGGTGAAGCTGTTGTTATTAATGGTGAAGTGGTTGTTGTTAATGGTGAAGTTATGGTCTCTGTTGTTAATGGTGAAGTTGTGGTCTCTGTTGTTAATGGTGAAGTTGTGGTCTCTGTTGTTAATGGTGAAGGTGTGGTCTCTGATGTTAATGGTGAAGTTGTGTTCTCTGTTGTTAATGGTGAAGTAGTGGTCTCTGTTGTTAATGGTGAAGTAGTGGTCTCTGTTGTTAATGGTGAAGTTGTGGTCTCTGTTGTTAATGGTGAAGCTGTGGTTACTTCTATAGTGTTAGGTTCCCCTGTTGTTGTAAGTGTCTCTGTAGTGTTAGGTTCCACTGTTGTTGTAAGTGTCTCTGTAGTGTTAGGTCCCCTTGTTGTAAGTGTCTCTGTAGTGTTAGGTTCCCCTATTGTTGTAAGTGACTGTGTAGTATTAGATTCCCCTGTTGTTGTAAGTGTCTCTGTAGTATTAGGTTCCCCTGCTGTTGTAACTGTATCTGTACTGTTAAGTTCCCCTGATGTTGCAAGTGTCTCGTTAGTGTCCAACATTTCTGTTCTCGCCGTCGTTATATTCCCGGACGTCTCCGTGGTCAAAGACGCCATGTTGACATCTGATACATTTTGATTAACGGTCAGAGGGTGCTCCGGTCCCCACCCTAACGACCACATAACATACGACTTGGCAGACGTAGAGTAGACTATTCCAGCGAACGTACAGTTGACCAACGTGATATTCAGCCAACTTCCGTAATCTTTGATGGGTTTGTCGGCAAATCTGTAAGTCCCTTCGCCGACGGAATTCCAAGAAAATCCAGACACCACATTGCCGTTAAACAGGAAATCGCCGGTGCAGGTGGACCTGGTGATCAAGAGTACATTACAGGGATTATACAGGACAGTTACGTAAGACCGCGCCCATTTGCTGACCGGTTGTAGGATGAGATTATCCCCATCGCCGTAAATTATCTGGACCATTGCCGGCATGTCAGATCGTATAATGGAGCTACCATGCTGCTTTAACGTGTAGATCTGTATCCGACTCCGGGACGTTTTTAACGTCAAGATGCTGGGATCGATTGTTACGGTGGTATTCGAGTATGCGTAGATCACCCTCACGTAGGTCGTCGCCCCAGCCACCGGGCAGTCGATTACGACGTACTCGGAATCGAAAAGACCGACAGGCACCAGCTCTTCCACGTTGTACTGCTTGACCACGTTGCCAGAAATAGTTTCGGCCCCCGAAAATACGGCCACCGGACTCGAGCTCACGACGATGCTTCCGCTCAAATTTACTTCCAGCGCCTGAATTTCCATTGTAGCCCAAGGTATCAAAGTCCTCCTCAGCACATTTCCGTTGTAATACAGGGTGTTGTTGTAGTTGACCACCGCTGTCGTTTTAGCGTCCAACACAAATGTCACTTCCACGACGGCAGAGTCTGTTCCCGTGGCGACAATCACGACGCAGGTCACGGACGTCGGGCATTCGGCCACGACGAGGTAGCTGGTGGACAGCTCAGATACCGGCATCACCAGGAAGTAGTCGGCATAGGAGGCGCCCGAGGTGGAGAACGCCAGGACCACGACGTCGCTGGTCGACGTGACGCTGACCACGGGGCTTTGAATTCTGGACAAGTTCGCCGTCATCGAGGCGTTAAAGCAGTCGGCGAGGCATCCTTGGGACGGATGCAGGCGGACCTGCGCGTGGTAGACCACCGTGGCGTTTTTGGTGACGGTCACGTTGATGGAAGTGGAGACATTAACCGCGCTGGCCAGGGAGATGTGCTGCTGGTAGGACTGGTCCAGAGCGGTTTTACCCGGGAACGCCACGATGAAGCTTCGCCCCTGGAAATGGGACGACGCCAGTCCGAAGGTCCATAACACGCCGAGGGCTAACGTTAGACGACGGCGCTCTAATTGTGAGCTGTCCTCCATTTTAAACTTTGAAACCGCTGCAAAGTTCATCTGCAAAATCACATTCAAAATTTAGCATTTAGCTTATAAATTGATTTAGCTAAAAATATTTTTAAAAGATATTTTTTTTTTAAATGTGAAAAACAACCAAAAAAAAAAAAAAATGAATTTGAAACCTCTGCAAAGTTCATCTGCAAAATCACATTCAAAATTTAGCATTTAGATTATAAATTGATTTAGCTAAAAATATTTTTAAAAGATATTTTTTTTTTAAATGTGAAAAACAACCAAAAAAAAAAAAAAAAATGAAGGCGTGTTGAATCTACAAAAAATTAGAACATTATTTCTTAGAATTTCATTAAAACTAATCTCGCAACTTCTTTCAATCCCTGAGTTAATACCATTTCTTGTTGGCTGATAAATGTGCAGATGGATATTTAAGTAAGATCTTTTATAACTTATTTAATTCATTTAAGCAAGAGTATCATTTTTTTTAAAATTCTATTTTATTTCTTTTTTTTTTTTCATTACCGTTTTAACATTTGCAAAACACGTGTTGTTTTGTCTTCTTTGAAATGTTGTATTTATGGACCAACCTCAAGAGCTATTAATGGCAAGCCGGTTCTCATTTCGCTGCCTTAAAGAAATTTACCTATAAATGAATATATCGTTATTGGTAAATCAAATATCCACGTGATTAAAGTTGATGAAAAGGCCCCCTTTACTTTTTTCCCCCCACCCCCCCCCCCTAACCATTTTTAGACTAAGCTTCGTAATAATCTGTATCTATCCAACTAAACTATGTTAAGCTAGAAAATTGTTACATCCAAACAGTTGCAAAAACAAAAAATAAAAATAAATTCATACTCTTGTAATGAAAGAAATAGAAATGATAACACAGAAACAATTACATTTCATAAACGAAGTGGCTATTCACACCCGGGTACCAGAAGTGAGAGGTTGGGATTTTAAAACAAACAAAAAAAAAAATCTTTAAAATATTATTGTTGGAATTGTAAGACAAAATGACGCATCAAATGAAACAATAATTGAATGGACTATATGTTTGTAAACTTACTTCTTCAGTTTAACTAAAATAAACTACCAGAAATGACAAGTGAATAGCATTGAGTCTAATGGGGCCAGGGTCCGAATGGCAATGCTGCGTGTCCGGGTCCATTTTGTGCTCACTGGGTCTGATGTAACTATCTTTTGGCTAACGTCGCCTTCTTTGATAACTTTTTAAAGTAAATAAATATGTTAATTGCCTTTGCTTTCAGTGCATTGGGCGCCACTCACCCGTGATTAAAATGGAATACTAAAGTTAGTTTTTTCGTCTTTTTCCCCCAGAGCTTTCGTTCTGGCTTGCAAGTATTAGGTCTTGTACAGAATGATTATGCGGTCCGTGCTCGTCATTTTGTCCGTTATCCGGTCCGCTGTAAAAAAAGTTTGGTGACCCCTGACCCACGCCAATATGAGCCACCATGGTGGGTCTCAACCCAGACGGAAATTTGTTTATAACTTTATTTTACGAAAGGTTTTACAAACAAATTGTTAATGCTATATATATTTGCTGAAATATATTGTTAAAAGCTATGTTTTACGAAAACATTTTCTAAAAACAGTAACATTACGTATTGCAATGTGACATTTTCCGGTCTTAGAAATGACAAACCCTATTGTAATGTATCTGTGAGACCCGTTTGCGGGCGGAAATACACATCATATATAGAGCGTAATCGTATTGCCAAATAACTGCAGACAAAAGTATTAGGAAATATTTAACGCTTAGAGCCAATCCTTGAACCACTGATGTCATTTTGTGCAGTGTCATTCTGTTAGGTGGCATTTTGTTAGGTGGCATTTTGTTCATTTCCAATCTGGTCAGTGTCGTTTTGTTTGCTGTCATTTTATTCATTGTCATTTTGTTCGGTTTCATTTTGTTCAGTGTCATTTTGTTCGGTGTCATTTTGTTAGGTGTCATTTTGTTCAGTGTCATTTTGTTCGTGAGAATTAACTAGGCATTTTAAAAAAAAAAAAACCTCAACGCGCAGTAAATATTTGAATTAAAAGATGTCCTCCCAACGAATAAATACAAAAAAAAAACAACACATCTAATTATCCAAATACGTAAAATTCAATATTAAAATGTTTCCAACCGGTGAACCGCCATCTTAGAGACGTAAAATCCCTTCATCACGTGATCTGTGAACTCCTTTTCGTAACTGTGCCACGGACTTACGTTAAAAAAAACAACAAACAACTGATGCCTAAGACCCGAACCATTTGATCGTGCTGCTAACAGAAATTCTAGTCCGACGAAATGCATTACAACGTGGCATCAAACGTTTACAATCGTTTTACGCTCTGCGCGTGATGGGGGACAATGGCGTCGAAGAGTTGAACGAACGATGAAGCGGTCCCGGGCTGAGTTTGTTCCATGTGCCACACGTCTACAACAGGCGGTTCTCAAAAAAAAAAAAGTTAACTGCACGTTACAAGACGTTCAAAGACATCGTTTCAAAAAATGTCCAAGTGGGCTGCTGTTAGTACAATTTGAAGTTTGAACAAAAACGGGATCGAAGACATAATTAAACAACCCTTAAAAAAAAAATTTAAAAAAAAAAAAAAAGTTTTTCGTTTAAATCCTTTATATGCATTTAAAAAATTTATTTTATCTAAAAAAAAAACAAAAAATAACACACCAAACACACACGTTATATAGTGTATATATATATATATATATATATATATATATATATATATATATTAAGAATCTCATTTAACGCAGTTATTGGGAATTTTATTCGTGAAATCATCGTCATAATATTTCCTTCATTTTTCCCCTTGAAAAAACAGGGGGGAGGGGCATGATTTTTAGGGCTCGGGGGTGGGACTGAAATTTAAAAGAGTGTGTTGTCATTGACAACGAGAGTGTGTGCCAGGTTTCAGCTCAATAGGTTGAAGGAAAATGGGTCAGTTAGCCATCCGAATATTTTGCCACCAATACACAAGGGATGTTACTGTAAAGGATTTTAAAAGCACTTTTTGCGTGCATTCCCTTTTTGTTCTGTTGCAGATTAGCATCAATATAATACTACATAACAATTTAACTGATCAAAGCGATTTAAATTTAGTTTTATTTTAATAAACGGGATTTATTGATTAATTTAATAAGCGCCCTGCATTTTGTCTCCCTTATCTCATGTATTTAAATAAATAGATTTTAAAATATTTATTTTCAGAGCGATTTTTTTTTATATGTCATGAAAAAATATCACCCGAAGTTAGTGCCACATACATCAGCATGTTCTTTGAAAAAAAATATTTCAATCATTACACTCCGGGCGTCATTTAATTTTTTTTTAAGGTTGGGGGGGGGAGGGTTGGGGCAAAACCAAAGCTTGTTAAGTTGTTTATTATTGGAGACGCCACAGTACATAGAAATTTGAATAAAACCTGCAACTTCAGGGGGGGGGGAGAGCAAACCTGCACTACCCAAATGACGTCCCTGGTTGCACTTTGAATACGTTGGAAATAAAAGTTTAAAACACAACGCCGCTACCATTTGTTAACAATTTGAGAATCACCGGCGGCCGTCTTCTTCCATGCGGGTGACGTCATGTGTCTTTGACTGTTTACATTTGTAAAAGGGATCTTAGCCTTTGTGACATGGGGAGCCTACTTTTTTTGTTTTTAATTGGACAAGCCCATTGGTTGTGACATTGCTTGAAAGCTATGGCGTTGCTGCCAACCAGAGACGTCAGTTGGGTAGGACAGGGTGGGGCATTTGCCCCCCCCCCCCTTTTAACTTCCGAATTTGCAGGTTTTGATGTAAATTTCCATCTAACGTGGCGCCTCCAAGAATAAACAAATGAACAAGCCTTCCAAGTTTTGGTCCTCTCCCCCTCGAAAAAATCTGAAATGACGCCTCTGGTGTCAGCACAGCACCACATAACGGCCAAGTAAACTGCACCTGTTGACATCGCTGATGACTGAGGGATATTGACATAATTTGTACCACGAATCGCTGCATTATGTCCACAGACACCGCTCTAGCCTTCAATTACTCGTATTGCTTAACATCTCAGGGAAATATAAAAATTATTTTGGGCATTTACCTTTGAAAGAACAAATGCCCAGATGATTCTGATCTGGCTATAGTCATCTTTCTGTTCCGTTGACATGCTAATGCTCTTTTAAATTTACACACATGCAACATATTAAATTACAGACATGCAAAATATTAAATTACCAACATGCAACATATTATAAGTCATAATGTTAAAATCTCTTTTTAAAAATCTCTGTGTTTTATTACAACATAAACCATGTTACGACAAATTGTATATGTTTTCTAAATGTTAAATTGCAACTTTCTGGTTACTAAAGCTGTTTAATTTATGTTTTAAAGGAGAGCAGCTTTGACGAAAATTTAGAACGCGAAGATAGACAAATTAGATTTAGTTTCAACAAATATTTTTTTCTACAGTTGTGTTTTGAGAGTTTAAAATGAGCTTTAGAAAGAAAAAAAAAATGATCAAAATCTGTCCTGATCGATCTGGTCCACCACAAGTATTTGAAAACAACCGATGCCATTCTGATTCAAATTGTACGTTGAAAGCTCGCTCCTCAAGGGATTCGAAAACTGCATTCGTGGTTGCTTATCGCCAATCTCATTCTTTGACCAGTGTATTTAATTTAAGGTTTGTTTTGTTATAACAGCCTTAGAACTTTTTAATTTGTTTGAATGTTTTGTCCATTTTTTTTTTACTTGTTGGGTCTTTGTCTGTGTGTGTGTTTCTTGTGTTTGTGTGTGTATGTGAGTGTGTGTGTGTGCGTTTGTGTTGTTAAAAAAAAAGGTAAGGGAAATGAATGTAGCATGAACTTTAAACATGGTTCATAACATAAAATAAAATAATCTAAAAAAAGAACAACATGTTAATGTTAAATTACAATAGGCTGATAGCGTTAATTTAGCGCTTAAGTAAAAAAACAGTAAGTTACTGGAAGCTTGCACACGATAAATTGTCGTTTGTTGGGGGTCCTTTTACGATAGATTTTTAACAGTGTAGGTTGACTGTAAAGACTACACTATAAGACTATGTGTTTATAACTTACGGGAAAATTGAGTAAAAATATTAGATTTCCCCAAACACACGACTTGGTCACATTTCAATGCCTGCTGTAAGGTGCGTCAACCGTAGTGGTTCGAACCACGAACATGTTGCGTGATGCACAGAAGCCGGAGTGGTCAAGCGTGGAAAAAAAGAAGACAAGTCCTAAGTTTCAACAACTGGACAGTTGACGTGTACCACGGAGACCAACAGATTCCATCATGCCCCTGACAATGATTGTATTTCAGATTGTAGTTCAGATTGCACTTCAGATTGTAGTTCAGATTGTAGTTCAGATTGTAGTTCAGATTGTAGTTCAGATTTTAGTTCAGATTGTAGTTCAGATTGTACTTCAGATTGTAGTTCAGATTGTAGTTCAGATTGTAGTTCAGATTGTAGTTCAAATTGTAGTTCAGATTGTACTTCAGATTGTAGTAGTTCAGATTGTAGTTCAGATTGTAGTTCAGATTGTAGTTCAGACTGTAGTTCAGATTGTAGTTCAGATTGTTTGTTTGTTTTTTTTCAGAATATTTGGTCCGAGCAATCGTTAATGTCTAGATATATTTGGGATAGTTAAACAAGGGGTCTTACTCTCGTAGGCTTTGACCAAGGGGTCTTACGATCTGAGGCTTGACCCAGGGATCTCTTGCGCGTATTAGCGGGGGTTGCCATGCAATTTTCTTGAAATAACTTGTTTGTCATGCAAACGAGTGTGTGTTGGAGAAGTCTAGATACACTTATCAACTGACTGGAATCCTCTCCCACTGCACACCCGCAGTGTACCGATCACACAGGCCTTCAAAACTGCACTCAAAACACATCTCTTTAAACTCTACTATCACGAATGATCCCCCCCCCCCAAATTGCCGATAAACGATGCTGCTGGTTGCTATCCATGGCTTAACATGTAAAAGTTCTCGCGTGGTTTCTTTGAATATATTTACATATTTGTTTTTGTTGTGTTGTTATCCAGCTGTTTCTTTTAATGAAATAAATGTATGTTATTTTTTAATGTCATGATTATGTTTGCTAAACTTTTTATGTAAAGCGCGGTGAGCCCAGCCCTTGGCTTGGGGTACCGCGTTATATAAGAACACTAATATTAATAATAATAATTTAGGCACAACTGTTAACTGATCTACAGCTGAAGTAACCAAAAAAAATAAAAAATAAAAATCAAGCAGGAACGCAAGAAAGTACAATGAGGCTTGTAGTTCAAGAGCGTCTCTTTTTTTTCATAATGTTCTAGATCCACCGACACCACCCCCCCCCCCCAACCCCATCTTTATTTTTCCTACAAAGATTTTTTTCCCTTTTTTAAATTTTTTTTTAAAAAAAATAAAAAATAAAAATCAAGCAGGAACGCAAGAAAGTACAATGAGGCTTGTAGTTCAAGAGCGTCTCTTTTTTTTCATAATGTTCTAGATCCACCGACACCACCCCCCCCCCCCAAACTCGATCTTTATTTTTCATACAAGGATTTTTTGCCCTTTTTAAAATTTGTTTGACACTATTGGTCAGACCCCATTTGGACTGTTTGTGATCAAATCTGAAATGTTTAACTCTACCGAACTGTGCACCTTGCAATCCTTTGTTCCGTAGGAAGCCGGCCACTCCAGCGGCAGCATTGATCGAGAGCTGCCATCGGAAGTGATAGACAATGGACTCAATGTAAATGGATGGATTTTGTGTGTGTGTTGTTGTGGTGCTCTCTGCTTAATAATCCCTTCTAAAATATATTAAGATTGCGTTTAACATTTTGTTCCATTCCCTTTAAGGTGAGTATTTGTAAGCGAAATGTACGCTTTCAATGAAACGATTTGAGAACAAAATATATGGTCGAAGATAAGCACATTATAGCGTTAAATGAAGCATTACTGACAGAGGCGTCGCCTTCGATGTTTAAAATATGATTTAAGAACTTTGTTTCTTTATTTAGTTTTATTTATTAATAGTAGTAGTGGTTTAAGACGTATATTTAGTGTTGGGAATTTTGCTTTTCATTCGCCACAACTGTGGCTTTTTTTTTGGGGGGGGGGGGGGGGGGAAAAAATGGTTGCCTCCCTTGGTCTAGGAATGATTATTCAATGATGAGACGTTTCACAACGCTCAGACGTCAATTAAATCAACACTCGGCACAATGTTCTAATGTAATGGGCAAAGCTGTCTTACGCACCATGCACGGGAAAGACGTTCATTTGGTGTGTGCACCAATCAAAACTTACCTTAAACTTTCATGACCGACCGAGCCGCAGTGTTAAAAATCATGATTTTTTTTAAATATTTGTTGAGCTCATATCAGGATTTTAAAATAGAGTAGGGATATTTCTGGATCCAGACATTTTCCACTGTCAGAAATGCGCTTCTTTCCACCGACACAATCTCAGGAACAAATTTTTTTTTGGTATAATATATATTTTTAAAAATCTTTAATAAAAACCGACATCTCACCACTTATGACACACTACATCCAATTACCACAATGATGATCACATAGAAGTAGAAAGTCCGTGAATTATTTCTTGGGTCCTAGTTAGACGTAGAGGAGATTTCTCCACTTCTTCTTGGAATAAAAAAGAGAAATTTGAAGAAAACGAACTTTAACACACACAAAAAAAATATGATGGCTTCAACTTCTGAAGAACATATAATGAGAGTCGACGGTTTTTTCAGTTGAACATAGAATTTTAGTACAACTTTTGAACATGGGTTTTTATGCATTTTTTTTTTTTACATTAAAAAATTACAATCGTGAATTATTCTTAAATGTAACTTAACACTTTGGTATAGAGAGTAATGTACAGGTATCGTGTCGATAAAAGGGCATCATCTTCCGGGGTCGGATTCATTCCCACCCTCAGGTACCAGGATTTCCGCCTCTGCGTGCTTCTCCTGCTTCTCTTCTCTGTGCGCCAAGACTGTGGCCAGAAACAGAAACACGATGCCGACGCCTCTGATCAGCAACCCAGTACCTGTGTGAGGGAGATCAAACAATAGCTAATGGGGACAATGCACATGTGTGAGGGAGATCAAACAATGGCTAACGGGGACAATGTACCTGTGTGAAGGAGATCAAACAATGGCTAATGGGGACAATGTACCTGTGTGAGGGAGATCAAACAATGGCTAATGGGGACAATGTACCTGTGTGAAGGAGATCAAACAATGGCTAATGGGGACAATGTACCTGTGTGAGGGAGATCAAACAATAGCCAATGGGGAAAATGCACCTGTACGATGGAGATCAAACAATAGCTAAAGGGGACTATGCACCTGTACGATGGAGATCAAACAATAGCTAATGGGGACATAATACCTGTACGATGCAAACTATAAATAATGAGGACAGTGTACTTATAATTTACCTATTCGCATTGTACTTTTTGTTTGTTCATATAGCTACAAACACCAAAGAAACATGCATATTTTTTGTTTCCACTTTTATTATCGGAATTGTCACTGTGATGGGTGAACTTCACTCTTTAAGTGAAGGGAAAAATATATTCAACCCTAAAGAATGTGTCGTTGATTTGAGTCTGTTTAGACTCGTAATGTGTCTTTGATTTGAGCCTGTGTAGACTTGTAATGTGTCTTTGATTTGAGCCTGTGTAGACTTTTAATGTGTCTTTGATTTGAGCCTGTGTAGACTTGTAATGTGTCTTTGATTTGAGCCTGTGTAGACTTTTAATGTGTCTTTGATTTGAGCCTGTGTAGACTTGTAATGTGTCTGTGATTTGAGCCTGTGTAGACTTGTAATGTGTCTTTGATTTGAGCCTGTGTAGACTTGTAATGTGTCTTTGATTTGAGCCTGTGTAGACTTGTAATGTGTCTTTGATTTGAGCCTGTGTAGACTTATAATCTGTCTTTGATTTGAGCCTGTGTAGACTTATAATCTGTCTTTGATTTGAGCCTGTGTAGACTTGTAATGTGTCTTTGATTTGAGCCTGTGTAGACTTGTAATCTGTCTTTGATTTGAGCCTGTGTAGACTTGTAATGTGTCTTTGATTTGAGTCCGTTTCAATTTGAGACTCAGACATTTTTTTTATTATGTCGACAATCACTTTCTTTTAGATATTTAAAGAATTGACCTCCTTCTGTTACATATATTAATATTTAGCAGAATTAATTTTCGCCACTGCTACCAGAAACGATGTGCCCAGTGGCGTAAGAAGTGGAGGGGAGTGCAGAGAGGGTGGTCAACCCCGGGAGGCTATTTTTTCTTTATAATCAGGAGCGGCATATTTTCCGAAAAAGTTCAATTTTTTTATCGTGGATTGGAGGAGGCGAAAAAAAAAAGGGGGGGGGGGGGAAAAAAAAAAAGGGGGGGGGGGGGACAAAAAATCTTGGTCCTCCGCTCCGGGAAGTGCCATCCCTAGCTACGCCACTGGATTTGTCACATCTGTTTTATTGGACATTGCAAACAAAACAAAAATATATGTATTTTTGCATTTATAAGTGAAAAGAAAAGAATGAATATGACCTATTAACTTGTGCGTTAAAATCTATGAGAATGAATCTGACCTATGAACTTGTGACGTAAAATCTATGAGAATGAATGTGACCTATGAACTTGTGACGTAAAATCTATGAGAATGAATATGAACCATGGAACTTGTGACGTAAAAGCTATAAGAATGAATGTGACCTATGAACGTGTGACGTAGATCGTCCTTGTCGAAGAGCTAGCAAGACCCACGACCATCCGGCCACAGCAAGCACGCCGAGTCGATCAGTTTACCAAACAACACGGGGCCCGATATGGCAGCTAAAACACAAGGCAAGGAAGAATTCATCTGACTTAGCCAATCGAAATACTGCCATAAAAAAAACAGTAGTCTTTAGTTAACAATGGACTTGACCTGCAGATCATCTAACACAGCGGTTCTCAACCTTCCTAAAGCAGCGAACCTTTAATACAGTTCTTCGTGTTGTGGCGACACCCAAACATGCAATTGTTTTCGTTGCTACTTCATAACTGTAGCGTATATAATTTTTTTTTTTCCCGAAGCGTCCCCTGTAAAAGTGTCGTTTGATCCCCAAAGGGGTCGCGACCCACGGGTTGAGAGCCGCTGATCTAACCGGTCTCAAAATTTTTTTTAATAACTTTTACTTTTAGACCTATTGGATCAGTTGATATGAACTACCCAAACTATGACTGACACTTAACATGCTATTCTCAATGAATGACAGTAATAATTGAATGTAGGACCTATTGGATCTTTAGCATTGTAAGTCTTTTCTTGTACTTAGCATTGTTTACATGTGGCTTCGTGCAGACTTTGGCTTAGTGTAGATGTCACGGGTAAAAAGATTCTACAGAAAATAAGCAGTCAGCGTAATCACTCTGAGTATGTTGAAAAATGGGCGTAAGTCTAGAATAATCAATATTATCCAATATGTTTTCAACAGAAAAGGGGCGTATCATGGGGTATGAGCAGTGTGGCGTAAGGGTAGTGTCACGTGGCGTATGGGCAGTGTGACGTAACGGTAGTGTCACGTGGAGCATGGGCAGTGTGGCGTAGCTTATTATTTCCGTTATTATTTTCTTCTTTTGTTTTTAAATTCACTAACTTATAGCGTATTTTTTTTAATAATACAAATTTTAATTCTGATATTTGGCGTCATTTAAATAACTACCAGTCCATTCCTGTTTTGTATCGTGTGTTATTTGTATGTCATCACAAATAATAATTTAGTTAGCGATTGTATCTACGGCAGTAACGCTGCGTCCAATAAGCCCGAAAATAGGCTTTCCAGAAGGTAGCAATAATTGGGTCTTTTTAAAGTGGGTTGCCTAGACGCATTGCCAGATAACTTGCTAAGTGGGAGTTCACGCTGCCGCCACTGTTTTGGTGGGATCATTCTGGCATTAAAATCACATTTTTATCTGAAACTTTAGCTGAGACTTTAGATTACATTAGACTATTGTGTAACCAGCAGAGTGGCGCAGTGGAAGCGTGCTGGGCCCATAACCCAGAGGTCCGTGGATCGAAACCACGCTCTGCTAATTGCAATCATTTTTTTAAAGCATTTCTTTAGAATTTCGAAGTAATGCAATGGAAATATTAAGTTTAAAAAAAAAAAATAATGGATGGAAGTAATGACACAGGAATAATTTACATAATTACTGAGTTATACGTGCGGAAACAAGAGGTTAGATTGTGTTCTCTCTAGGAGCCCATCATATGGTGTTCACTGATATGGTGCATTCTGACTTGTGTAAAAACACATGACGCTTAGCTATTAGCTATCCACTGGTGTAGGAAGGGGGCCGTACTTACTGTGTTATTATATTGAGATGCGTCGTTTTCGGCCACCTGCCGAGTTAGACTTTATTTCGTGGAAAGGATGGGCGAAAATCTTGGCTCGCCCCTCCCCCCCCCCCCCGGGGCACTCACCCTAACTACGGCACCATGACTGCCATGGAATCTTAGCAAATCTGCTTTCGTTTGTGGCAGCAACAGAAAAAATAATATAGAATTAAAACAACGGTATTGTAGCATTGATGTCCGGTGCTCATGACGCCGTCATGTTGATTTTGATAACGAGTTCAGGAGAAATTCTGATTAACTGTACTGTGTGTAGACTGTAGCGATGAGAGTACCTGATCGTATGATCAATCCACTGATTAGTCCGGTCACGAGAGACTGGTCCTCTGGTTCAACAGACCTGAAATGTCCATGTTATTGAAGATGTGTACCATTAGCGAGTTCATGGCTGAAGTGTGCACGAGCGTGACAGTAAAGCATGATTGAGTGTGTGGGTATAGCGTGATTGAGTGATAGTGTAAAGCATGATTGAGTGTGTGGGTATAGCGTGATTGAGTGATAGTGTAAAGCATGATTGAGTGTGTGGGTATAGCGTGATTGAGTGATAGTGTAAAGCATGTGTGAGTGTGAGTGTATAGCGTGATTGAGTGATAGTGTAAAGCATGATTGAGTGTATGTCTAAAGCATGATTGAGTGTGGGGGGTATAGCGTGATTGAGTTTGTGTGTAAAGCATGATTTAGTGTTCTTTTTTTTTTTTTTTTTTTTTTTGGTTTTTTTTTTGTGTAAAGCATGATTGAGTGTATGTCTAAAGCATGATTGAGTGTGGGGGGTATAGCGTGATTGAGTTTGTGTGTAAAGCATGATTTAGTGTTCTTTTTTTTTTTTTTTTTTTTTTTGGTCTTGTTTTCTGATGGAGGCTCTTAGCCGAAACGTCAAAATGGTTTGTCATGTTAATGAATTTAAGTTTAGCATTCCTTGTTCTTAGATTTCATGTGCGGGTAAAGCATGAAATGGTGTGTGGGTAAAGTATGATTGATTGTATGGGTAAAGTGTCTGTTGAGGTATGAAATCAATATAACTTTTCAATTTTCCCCCCTCATGGTGTAATAAATCAAACTAACCCAAAGCGCTTTTTCTAAATGTTTCATCTCCCGTAAAAAACAAAAACAAACCACACAAAAAACAAAACATTTTAAACTAATGAACCCTTATATATATTTATTCAGTGACGCTATTCATCCAAGCTTTCACCGAAAGCGGGCTTCCTTTGGCTCACATTAGCCAACACCACCATTAAAGCACGCTCCCATTTTGACATAATTGAGTTCATGGTTTGAGGACCACTGTTTGTTATGTTTGTATTGGAAGATCAAAGCTAGGCCTAAAGCAGTTCTTGTTTCCAGTTGTTAGGTTACATAAATATTTTTTTTTGCTTTTAACCAACCCCACATGATGCGTTGCGTTCACCAGTGTTCATGACGACACCGTCACAGAACCACCATTTTTTTTAAATAAAAAGACGCGGTTCGTGTTAAACCCCCCCCCCCCAAAAAAAAACAAACAAACAAAAAAACAAACCTTTTTGTGATCTCTTCACGTCTTCCCACCACACCAGCGGTTCTCACCTCAGGACCATGAGCGTTCTCGGTGCAAAGCTGCACGAGCTCAGGAACACGACGAAGAAGTAGGTGGACAGTGCCGCATAGAAGGCCGGGCACCCGTCACCGCACAGACCCGGCTCGGCCCGAGCCCGGCCACCGACTGTCGAGAAATTTCTGTATAGTTCTGAGGAAGGACCCCAAAAAATAGGACAAAACGTAAGCCCATTTTGATGTAAATCATGGATCCTTAAAAAAAAAGAAAAAGATTTAAGGTAACATCTGTAAACAAGGTCTATCACTACGTGACTTAAAAAAATATGACCTTCAACTCCAACCTAGGCTCAATCACTCCTCTAATGCATGCATCTCAATTTTCTTTCCGATGAATCATAATCTTGAAGCATATGGGGTTTGGGGGGGGGGAGGGAGACAAGTATGAATGCACCTGTATATCTTCTGAAACTGATTTCTCTCTATGTATCCATACAAATCCTGCGCTCTTCAACACAGTCCTTACTGAGAGTTCCCAGTGTGGATGGACCCAGACAGAAGTCATACAGGGGTGCGCCCTTTTTCAAGCTATTGCGCCTAAATTGTGGAACAGTTTGTCTCAATCTTTGAGGATCATTAAAAAAGTCATTTAAGAACGATTTCAAGACTTTTTTCTTTCAGAAGACTTTTAGGACATCAGAGCGCCGCGAGCATGTTAAAATAGCATGGGCACAAGGGCTATAAGATCACCCAATCAAATCAATGTTTGGGGTTGAGTGCTGCTCGGGAAATCAAGACCGCTGGCAGGTTGAAGTTAGAAGGAAAGACCTGAAACAAGGTATGGGGAAAGGGGAGGGAGGAACCTGGCAAGGACGAACGTGTCGGCAAAAATGCCACTCTACAGTAAACTTTAACGTTCTGTTAATGATAGGGAATATTAATTTATATATCTATTTTATGTTAGTTACCATTACATTTCCGATGGTGTACCAAAAATCGTTGTAGCCCCTGATCTTGTGGTCGCCGCACCCCAGGAAGAGAAAGATGGTGGTGAGCAGCACTGACACCGACTGGGTGACCAACGTGAATTTGAACATGGCCGTCCGGGTGGTGGCGTACCGCGTAATGATGCACCCACCCAGCAACGTCCCAGTGGCAGATGTCAGCAGTTGGGCCACTCCAGGGAATGTAGGGGGAGGGTGGGGGAGACACACACAAAAAAACATTTTTTTTGGTATTAGTTTAATATAGGTGCTTTAGTTTTAAATATTTTAGTTCTGTCCCTAACGTTAATATTTAGTAGTTTACTTTAACCACTCACTGACCACAGGGAGTACGTGAACCAATCTTCGGTTAAATATATCTGTATATATATATATATAT
>CAXITT010001353.1:14722-26145 GCA_964033795.1 Lymnaea stagnalis | reverse complement strand
GATTTTTTTTTTCCCCCCCCCCCCCTGGAAAGTAAATCGATTTTTGCCCCCCCCCCCCCCCTAGAAAGTTTTCTGCGGGCACCCATGCCCCCACCCTCAAAATTCGAGCCGCGTTCTGTCCGAAATGGATGCACAACCGTGTAAAGGAAAAGCAGCGCCCTGGGCGAATGCGCCCCCTAATATTGAGGTCCCTTGCGCGTACCACCTTTACATTGCTGTGCATGGATCCAGTGGGCTAGTATGGTTACCGGAAATTAGTATAGGCCAAAACGTGCCAAAGTGCCCTCGTTTTATAACCATTTTAATTGTTTCTATAGTATAGTAGTTACTATCCTAGTGTCTCATTTTTATTTTACTAAGTTTACATGTTTTTAATAATTGTAAAGCGCTTAGAGCTTTAAGGTAAGATCTATATAAAAATGCCTAAATAAATAAATAAATATCAAAGTAGATAGATCTATAAAATGTTTAAAAAAATTATTTAAATCTAAATATATCCAATTGGGCAACTTTTATAACGTATCTTTGAAGACAGAAGAGTTCTCCTTGTTTTTCCCACAATGGCGTCGTAAATGAGAAAAGATTCATGAACTGTAGGCTACCTTTTTTTTTATCTTGTTCAATTTTGTTAAATGGATATTGTACATGAACAAAAAGACGCTAATTTAGGCCTTTAGTACCATCAGGTGAAGAGGAAGTTTTAATTTTATATCACTAGAAATAATTAATCCTGCTTAAATTTCATTGCCTTAGGCTTATAACTTATAGTAGGCTTGGCTTAGGCCTTCATTTTGCCTTACCACTCGGCACATGTTTTTATAGTGTCGCTTTACTTTTAACTTTTACTTTACCCTTTACAGTACTTTACTTTTCCTAATTTAGGCGTACTAGAAGGCTGGCACATAATTCACATGGGGGGGGGGGGGGGTTGGATTTTTTTTATAACATGCTAATCAGTGTCATTAGTCCTCTCCATTTTCCTGTATGCCTGCGAATCCTGGACATTAACAGCCGATCTTGAAAGGAAAATAAAGGTGATGGAGATGAGATGCTTCAGAAGCATTTTTGGCATCTGCTATAGGGACCATATCTCCAATGAAACAGTGAAAGAAAGGGTTCGTAGGCAATTGGGGAGTACGATGACCTACTGGTGTCTGGGAAAAAACGCAAACTACAATGGTACGGCCACGTAACAAGGAAACAAGGGCTTGCCAAAGAAATATTGCAGGGGACCACAAGAGGAGGGAGAAGAAGAGGAAGACAAAGAAAAAGATGGGAGGATAACATCAAAGAGTGGACAGGACTAACACTGGGCGATGCAGTGGGTAGTGCTGAAGACGGAGAGGAATGGAGGAGGATGGTTCACATGTCATCTGTGATGCCCCAACAGTCCAAGGACTAAGGGACATGAGGATGAGGAGGATGGTTGTACGCCGAGACCCGCCAATTCTATGATTTTCAGAGACTCTGTGAAAAAATATTATGAAGAGTTTGATAGGCATCAGCATGATTATGATTATGGTAATTTTTTCCGATAAAATAAAATACATTTTTGGTTTTTGAAGTTTTAGCACTTTCTAATAAAGATCTAGCAGTGAATGGAACAAGAAAAATGATTGGTTGTAATATTTTTTTAAAGTTTAGACAATCATATTTTATATTATGTTATGTACGCACTGAGAGGGGAGGTGGGGGTTGTTGATTAAGGAGATTTTGCAAATGAGACGCTTGGGGCTAATGGTAGTTGGGGATGCCACGACATCTTTTTTCGGTGTTTACATGTGGGAGTCACTTCCCTTTGTTTATTTTTAGATAACTAATATTTTTATGTATTAATATTAATTCGCCCGAGGAATGTTTAATATTATATTGTATTTGTTTCTTTTGGGTTTTTATTTTCATAATAAATGAAAAAAAGAAATATAATTTTTAAATATAGACATAAAATTTTATTTTATGATCTATTTTGACAAAATGTTGAGAAATTATTTTTTTTTGTTGGGTACTTTATAATGATGCGGATATAGAAAGGAGTGCTTAAATATTACGTCTGTTGCTATTCTTGATTGCTTGAACGGGTGCCCGGTAAGTTCAAAATTGGTTGTTGGTTTTTTTGCATCGTCAGCAGTTTAAGTTAGATAGATATTGGGTAAATTATGCAGATGGAGCCTGAATTTAACGCCCGTTTTTGGAATCGTCTGGAAAGTCAGGGCGAAAGGAGTGTGATAGATTGGCTCATGAGTACCGGTCTCATTGCAGATAGATACGAATGTCCCCATTGTAAGAAGGGTATGAACTTGTGTGCATGGCAATCTGGTGACAAAAGTCATGGCAATATTGTGCATAGTTTAAGGAAGGGGTCGTGTTTTAGTGACAGTAGATTGACATGTGACATTATGTTATTGACACATTTTTGGTTAAGAAAAATGCCTTTGGGACATATTGCGAAAGAAGTAAGCATTTGTCGGGGTACCGTAAAAGACTGGGTCAGCTTTTTGTGGCGAGGTCTGCGTGGAAGCGTGTGTTGTGATGAGTGAGAGCTTGAGGAGTGGGTAAAATTGTGGAGATGGATGAATCCAAATTCGGCAAGCGGAAGTATCATAGAGGCAAATGCGTAGAAGGAAAATAAGTGTTGGTGGGATTGAAAGAGGATCAAACAAAATCTTTTTCAGGGTTGTTGAGAACCACGGTAAAGACATCCTCCTGGCAATAATTAAAGAATTAGTGCAGCCAGGAACCACAATAATTTCTGATTGTTGGAGGTCTTACAACTGTAGGGTTTCACCATCTGAGGGTGAACTATACAATTGAGTTCAAACACTCTGAAATGGGCGCACACACCAACACCATAGAGGGCACCTGGAGTGAAATTAAACGATCTCTGCCCACAAGAACCTGTCCTGGGGAGGAGCAGTTCAACTCATATTTATTTGAATATATGTGGCGACACTTATGTGGTAATAGAGTTTAAATGAGAGAATTTTTAAATGCTATAAAAATTGTGTATCCTCCCCAAATACAAGATTCTGATGCATAAGGCGTGAGTAAAAAATTATTGAAATTTCATTGATTTTTAAAAAGATTTTGCTTGGGATATATATAGGGTTAGGGTTTTTAATAACACGTGTTTTGCACTACTTTTTGAGCTGCCATCTTGGTTGACACTTCACGTGACTTCACGTGTTGTCAACCAAGATGGCGGCCATTGAGAAAATAGTGGCATCCACAATGACCATTTACCAACGCTTGGATAGGGGGATAGGTGGGTGTGTCAAAGGCAATAAAAATTCGAATGCCATAAAAATTTCACCTCAACCTATGGTATTGATGGTAATGATTGTCATATTGTTGCTTTGTGCGTCACAATGAACTACCTAGATGCGTCAACAGTAATATTTAGTCTAGTTGCCCTCGCAATAACTTCACTCGACCATCCCCTTGTTCTGCTACCAGGTATGTGATGTAGTTTTGTTACATAATTATTTTGTTCGCCAGAACCGCAATTGTGAAAACGGAGAAAACTAGAGAAGGTTTTTAAAAATAAAATACATTATCCAACTGTTCTGCACTGGGGAAATTGGTGTTGGACATATTTTTTAATATCTAGTTAGTCGCATTTGAAATATTGAAATATATTTTTAGAACCCACAAAACAGCTCTATCCCTTAAACAATGTATCCCCTCAACGACTTGCTGTAGTTATTGAGTCAAAACGATTGCAAAAAACATTTTGAAATCAAAGCCTGTAAGTTCTTTAAAGAAGCACTGAGTAAAAAGTACATCCTTGACATCTTTTTGTCAAATATTAAATTCAAAATCACTTTTCCAAAATCAAGTAGCTTGTGTAGAAGCTATGTTTTAATAAAATAAAAAGAGCAAATTTCTGAGTGCAGCTTTAAAGATGATTTGTGCCATAGGAATAATTATTTTAGTGTCATACCAGATATTTTCATTAATATCTTTATTATTTAATTTTCTTTTATTCATATCAGATATAAAATGTGGCAGAGATATAGCAACAGCTATGATTTTAGAAATGTCTACAATGACTATGAAGAAATTAGCCATTAGGATGCCGAGATTGCCATTCAGTATTGCTACTGATGGTAGTAAAGACTCAGACAAAAAGCAGTACTCTCCAGAGGTCACCATTGAAGGATAGGGTGGCCTTGTAAATTCTCATCTCCCAGCTTTGCCGGTGTACAAAGCATCCTCGGCCACAGGAGAGAAAATATATTTAAGATCATGGCAGATGAATTGAATTCACAGGGCATTTCATGGGTAAACTGCATTGCATTTGGCTGTGACAATGTCAATGTGATGACTGGCCAATACAATGGGTAAACTGCATTGCATTAGGCTGTGACAATGCCAATGTGATGACTGGCCAATACAATGGAGTATACAGTTTTATTAAAGGAGAGCAAGACATTTATCTGGCATGACCCTGCCTCCATCTGGTGCATCTTGCAGCTAAAAAAGTGGGGCTTCCTGTCTCCCCCAAGTTGAGGACCTGGTTGACGTTTGTTACTTCTTCAAGAAAAGTTTGAAGAGACAGTGTGAATTGAAAAACCTGCAAGTCCTGTATGGTACAGAACAGATGAAAAGTATCAAGCATGCATGCACCAGTATTGCAAGATGCCTAAAAAGATTGTTTGAAAACTGGGACCACTTTATGCACTTTTTTTATGAAGACAAATATACAAATTCCAAACCAAATAAGAAACCACATGATGGGCAGACAACTGCTGTGTTGGAAGGACATTGCACAACTTACTCTGTGAAGCAGGTTGATGCCATTTATGACTTTTTGCGGTCACCAACAAATCAAATTAACTGCTATTTATGATCAGGTGAGATGAATTTTTATATTTTATGAGTCTTGAAGGCTGCATAATTTTACTCAAATTTCAGAAAAATTATGCAGGTGAGATGAATTTTTATATTTTATGAGTCTTGAAGGCTGCATAATTTTACCCACATTTCATTGGACCAGCAATATTTTTTACGATCCATTTTATTTTGTGCAAAGTTGTCTGTAGTGGACATTAGTAATTTTGTATTAATTACCATACCATACTGTTGTACCTAATAATATTTTAATGACACATGGTTATTTTTACAGATACTTGTCCAACTGCAGGCAGAAGAAGCCATGATCATCATGCTGAAGGAGATCCCTGCAGCCTAATTGGTGACTTGTACAGCAGATTTCTCTTGCCAACAGCAGTTAATGGTATTGACCAGATGAGCTTGTGTAGATTGGTTATGTTAATGTATGCATTTATGTTGTAGTTAGTTGGACAAATTTAATACATTTCCTTTGTTTTAAATGATCATCTAAATGGTTTATCATAATAACTTCAGTACTAGATTATAATTTTTTGTGTGTTTCAGTTCCAATACAAGCTGAGAAGCAGTCAGAAAGATGATGCCTACCTGATTGTTGGATCTAAGGCAAAGACCATGCTGCAAAACAAAGAAAAGTACAGCCCCAGAGACAAGGGTGTTGTGGAGTTATTTGCTTCTGTTGGAAAATATTTTGAGATGGTGCTTGACTACCTTCTAGAAAAGACTTCCCTATCAGATCCTGCACTTCAGAATGCTTCTTTATTTTATCCAAAAAGGAGGTTAAACAACACCAGAATACTTCCTTACCAGATTCCCCATTCTGATCCTCAGAGAGACTGATGTTGACACCATCTATGAAGAGTTTGATAGGCATCAGCAGAGGAACATTGAGTATGGGGTAAGAGTTGACAGGATTTCGCAAACAATTTGCCAAAAGCACCCAGCCCTTAAGAATCTTGCCCATGTAGTGAAAGGGATCCTCACCATACCTCACTCCAGTGCTGCGTGCAAGAGAATATTCTCTATGTTCCTGAAAACATGCACAGACCAAGGAACAAAATAATAGCCCAAAAACAACAGAGGAGAGAAAATCAGGAAGCTGCTTGGACTTGGATGAAACTTTCAGTGCAAAAGAACTCCAGCAGCTTAAAAGTTCAGCAAGCGTCATCAATACACAAGGTATTTAAATATTTATAAAATGTGTACTCAGTTAGAGAATGTGCCCCTTTTATTGCTACAAGTGTACTAATTTGTTCAGTATTGTACTATTCTGAGACAATATTGTACTATTTTGAGATGAAATTGTACTTTTTTTGAGTTTCTGGGGAAATAAGTCTGGTGCATGAGTATAATATAAGCTGTGAATTAAATGATAATATAATTCGTTACTTTTTTTCTGGAGGGGGGGGGGGTCGACAAAGATTTTATAAGGCTAAAGCATCTATCTAGACCTAGATGAGCCACACAGTGGGATCTGACTATGATAAAAACATCATGTTTGTGGCTCTTTAGGGTTAACAACACATGGTCAAGGGCTTACCAATAAGCATGACTTTAAATTACAATTTATTTACAACTGTAGGATGTTATAAACTATAATTATCATAAGGTAGATATTTTAAAAATAATACAATTTTGTTAACATTCACAATTTTTAGTTTTATAGTTAATGAAAATCACAATATTTAGTTTTAATCTCAAATGTATCAAAATAGCCAGTGTAAAAATTTATGAGTGTGTTTGTATGACAAAGTCAGAATTAGTTTGTCATACAGATTAGAGAACACATTCTTCAATGAGTGACACTCAACGTGAAGGAGTTTACCATCAGTCCCATTTAGATAGCTCTGCTCAGGACCATAAAAGTTACCCATGATGTTTTACCTTTGCAGCTTTTTTGCTACATTTCAACACTATAAGATAAGATAAGATTCTTTTCTTTATCCAAATAATATGTTTTGATTACATTGTATCTATTCATTTTTAGCACATATCCAGCAAATATTCTTTCTAAGACAAAATTTTTAAACAAGGGCAATTTAAACACATCTGATGTTTGTCTCAAATGCAATAATCAGGCACCATATACCACAAAAGTTCACTCCCTTAGTGACAATATTAACTTTAATTAAGAGCGATTGTTTGATTTTGTTAAAGCCAGAGGAGCACTCTGTTAAATTCTAACAGACTGTTGAACAAATAAGTGCATAACTTTCAGTGTTAACTTTGAGGGAAAGAATTCACCCTGATTGAGCTCATCTTAAGTATCTGTCGTGTCATGTTTAAAACAGAATGTTTACTTAATGAACTTGAATAATAAGTTTATACTAGAGGTGTGATTAAAATATTAAATATAAATTGGAAGCATAGTTAGAATATTAAATTTAGACAAGAAGTACGGTTAAAATATTAAGTTTAGAATAGAAATGTAAATTATGTTTAAAATTGTATTCCTCCAGATGAGTCTCCTCTCAAATTTGGTTGGTTGAATGTATTAATGAAAGCCATGGAGATGACCAAACTGGACTTTAAATATTTCACATGAAGATGTCAGAACTAAACATTGAAAACTTCACATGCAGATTACCAAGATGGACATTGTAAACTTCAGATGAAGATGTGAGAACTGGACTTAAAACTTTACCATGACAAGGATGACCAATTGAAGTAGGTTTTTTAAAAATTGTGCCTACAATCAAACAAAAAAACAACAACACCAAAACTACAAATATAATACTAAGTTTATCAGCATTCTAAAGATTAATTCATATGAACATTATGATTATTGGTATTATTACATACGTGAAGACATTACCTACAGAAATACAGAGGATACCATCTTACTATTACAGTAAAACTTCAGTTTTGCTACCTTTAAATTGCCATTGAAACGGGTGCGTTATTTGGTGGGGGGTCTTAAAAAAGAGGTAGGACATTTTCAAAAAACGACACTTAGAAAATTAAGTAAACAAGTAAAAAAATATGCATACCATTAAGTATAGGCACCATCTTACATTCAGAATTATAGATTAAACTCTGTCTCACAACCAATATAAACTCATATTGTTTCTAAACTCTGTCTCACAACCAATATAAACTCATATTGTCTCTAAACTCTGTCTCACAACCAATATAAACTCATATTGTCTCTGAACTCTGTCTCACAACCAATATAAACTCATATTGTCTCTAAACTCTGTCTCACAACCACTATAAACTCATATTGTCTCTAAACTCTGTCTCACAACCAATATAAACTCATATTGTTTCTAAACTCTGTCTCACAACCAATATAAACTCATATTGTCTCTAAACTCTGTCTCACAACCAATATAAACTCATATTGTTTCTTAACTCTGTCTCACAACCAAAATAAACTCATATTGTCTCTAAACTCTGTCTCACAACCAATATAAACTCATATTGTTTCTAAACTCTGTCTCACAACCAATATAAACTCATATTGTCTCTAAACTCTGTCTCACAACCAATATAAACTCATATTGTTTCTTAACTCTGTCTCACAACCAATATAAACTCATATTGTCTCACAACCAATACAGTCATTATCTTCCTATTCCTCATTAATTCCAATGCTGGTTTGGTAGTTGTTTAAAACGTGTGTAAGTGCTGAGTACATGCTTAGAGTTATAACTATTTATGTATAAGATAAGCGCATTAATATTGTTGTAATTATTTTTATTCTGTCATTGAATAGTTTTTTTTATTGAAAGAAATCTGTTATTTCTGTTTGTTTTCATGATCCCCCCACCCGTGCATGTTCTTTTAGTATGTCTCTTTGAACACCAGACATGGTGTCAGCAAGGTCTGAAAGGCCCCTGCTCAGGCCATAACTGGCCATCTCCTTGGAGTATTTCAAAAGACAAATTTACGGTACTAGCGTTATTTCCCCTTCACTACTTCCTAGCTGCTTTAGTTCATCGCCTGCTGTTAATAGTTGTAAACGAAACTGCTTTCTCCAAGCGCACAAATATAGCATTGCTTTGGTATCTGACTTTTTCCAGGTGCTAGGTCGTAAAATTGAATTATTTGAAGGTTGCAAGTCGCGTTTTTGAGGGAGTCGTTTATAGAGAGGTCTTTATATATTACAAAGCATTGGTGAATTTTTTTTCGGTCATATGTTGTAGGAAGTCGTTTTAAGAGAGGGTTACAAATGGAGGTTTTACTGTATTGGAAAGACTTTACCATCACCTAGACAGCTCTAAAAACTATGCTAGGGTGCTTTTCTTGGAAGTGCTGGGTGGCTGAGTGGTCTAAACTGAGCAAATCTCAAGTTGGTGGTCTGGAGCTCAATTCCAGCCAAAGCCCAGTCAAGCATAAACCCATCCAGCACCCAGCGTAGATGGGACACGTTAACCTTGGTCAGCAACTCATCTAAGAAGGAAACTCAAAATTCAAACCCGGAGATGGCGTACCCTACAGGCGACAAACAATGAATCATTCCGACAACCCCTGCAACACCCCGGATGCCATCACTGAGAGCGCAGTGAGCATGCTAAAATAGCATGGATACTTAGCGCTATAAAAGTATTCAATCAATCAATCTTTGACTTCTCATCAGCATTTAACACTATCCAACCACACCTTATCATTAAAAAGCTTTATATGTTAGCTTTTCAAGCAAGGATACTGAACTTTTTAACAAATATTTCAAGTTGAATGACTAAATATCATTAAGTAGAGAAATATGTACCGGGGTACCACAAGGTTGCATTCTCTCCCCCGTCCTGTTTATAATATATGCCAATAATACCCAGAGCCCAAGCAACACTGTTCCAATAATTAAATTTACTGATGATTCTGTCATTGCTTAATATCTGAAGGGGAAAGCATATACCACAACTTACTAGCTTTATCAGTTGGTGCAATGAAAATTTTCTTTAGTTAAATATCTCAAAACTGAAAGAAATGGTTGTCGATTTCCAAAGGGGGAATCACCCAATTACAGATCTCACAATAAATAATCACAGTATTGAGGAAGTAGACACAAAAGTATCTAAGTATCACCATTAATAATAAGCTGACAGGGCATGACTTGGACCCAAACAAAAACAGCAGAAAACCTATTAAACACATGGGAGAGAAAATTTCTCCGGGAAATATATGACAAAGGATGAATATGGATGGAGAATACGTACCAACCCGAAATTGTACAGTCTATATCAGGATCCCACGCTAGTAGCAGAAATAAAAAAGGGCAGGCTATGCTGGGCAGGACACTTAAAGAGAATGTCAAATGACAGAAGAAGGAAGCGGGTACATCACCAAACCCCAAAGGAAAACGGCTCAAAAGCAGACCTAGGCTTAGATGGATGGATGATGTGGAAAAAGATCTACAGCAGCTGGTAATCCAAGCATGGAAAAGAATCAGAAGAAGGAAGCGGGTACATCACCAAACCCCAAAGGAAAACGGCTCAAAAGCAGACCTAGGCTTAGATGGATGGATGATGTGGAAAAAGATCTACAGCAGCTGGTAATCCAAGCATGGAAAAGAAAAGCATTAATTAGGTCTGAGTGGAAGGAAGTGGTGAGGCAGGCCAAAGCCCTACATGGGCCACAAGGATGGATGGATGACATGGCATGAACACAGACACATTTTTTTATTAAAAAATCAACCAAAGACTTTTCTATCTTTAAAAAATGTACTATTTCTGTGTAAATAAACAAGTTATTAACTTAGTATACAATGCAACAATTTGAAGCCTTCTAAACTTCCCATTACAGCTCTATCAGCTCCATCTACAAATTTGCAGGTGCAGTTTCCACATCTATGACATAGGTTGACTTGGCAACAAGAACAGGGAGATAAGTTGCATGTGTGTCTCCCTTAAGCACAGCGTCACTTGAAATACCTTCTCTGCATCAGGCATATCAGTGATCAAGTGGTCCCGTGCCTGGAGCTGCAGGTTCAAGTCGCTTTTTATTTTTAACCCGAAAAACTGTTGAGTCCTTCCCAATGCTGTCCATGAATTGAGAGATTTCATCAATCAGCTGGAAAAATCTACTAAGAACTTTTATCAGACTTAGCCACCACACCTCTGTATGATAAGGCTTGTCGCGGAACTGTTGAGTCTATTTCCAGCAAAAAAAATATTGAAATTACCTGTGATTTAAACCTTTGGCTCTGATAAAGTTGACGGTTTGTGTAACAGTGTTCATTACACCTTCCATGTTGAGGACTTTACCACACAGCAAGCCTTGGTGTATAATGCAGTGATATGCTATCAATCCACCAGTAAATTTATCCTGCATTTTTAACCACATCCTTCCAACTAACTAGTCCCCTTTTTTCGCTGTTCATCGCCAGTGCTCCATCTGTTGTAAGTCCAGCTAGTTTGTCCCAAGGCAGGTTCATGTCGGTTAAACTTTGACATACATTGTCAAACATTTCTTTTCCTGTCATTTCTCATGCATGGATTCCATGGGCAATATTTCTTCTGTAACATTGAAATTGGAGACTACTCCACAGATGAAGATAGCGAGCTGTGCAGTGTCAGTCAGCTGTGCAGTGTCAGTCGTGTCATTACTTTCATCGACAGCAAGTGAGAATG
>CAXITT010001352.1:63452-96791 GCA_964033795.1 Lymnaea stagnalis | reverse complement strand
GTTCCGTTGGTTACAGAAAATAAACTGTATCTTTATTCCATACCGTCTAGATCAGTGGTTCTCAACTTTTCTAATGCCGCAACGCCTTTATACAGTTCCTCATGATGTGGCGACCTCCAAACATAAAATCATTGTCGTTGCCACTT
The DNA here is from genome assembly GCA_964033795.1 of Lymnaea stagnalis. Taxonomy (NCBI): domain Eukaryota; kingdom Metazoa; phylum Mollusca; class Gastropoda; family Lymnaeidae; genus Lymnaea; species Lymnaea stagnalis. The sequence goes on along the minus strand of CAXITT010001352.1, from coordinate 96,645 downwards.
TATAACTGTAATTTTCATTCTGTAATGAATCTTAATGTAAATATAGGATATGCAGATTTTGTTACAAATTAAACATAATTAAAGCATAGTGATTAATCAAAAAAAACAATATATTGTGAAATATTAACTGAACTTTTGTCTTGAAGCATGGTGTAGCATGAGTAACAGTCTTAATATAACAACAGTAAACTACTTTGCTACATTTTTTGACAGTATGCGTATAAAGCCAACGTCATTGTGAGGGTTGAGATTGTTTCTTTCTTACCAGAACATAAATGCTCAGGACAGTCTCTGCAAAGAGCACAACGAAGATGATCTTCCACAACAAGTCTATTTCTATCTTTAGACTTGATTACCAACAAGCTGGAAAAACCCTGTTTCACAAAGATATGTTGTTGGAAAGGAAGAGGAAAGCGCAACAAAGTCTCAGACAGAAAAGGGCATGACTGCAAACACTTAATTTTGAATTCTGTAACTGGCATTGTAGAGAAATCAGTTCCCGCTGTATCGCTGTTCAATGAACTCCTCTTGTGCTTACTCAGAAACATATTTAACTATGACTGTGAATGGACTTCTGACAAGTGTAAATGGGATATTAGGTAGATTTGGAAAGTACGATTAAATTTCGTCTGCAAGCATGTGCAAGTTTTCTTTGACAGAAATGATCATTGTAAGTCTTTTTTCTGGTTTAGGACAGAATACGTTTGTCTGCAGAGGAGCGAAGCTGTCGAATGGGTGAATAGACAGAAAGAAGTTCGGTTAGATATGAAGGGAAGGAATCAAATGAAAATTTGTGACAGAGAACAGACAGCTTGTAGTCAATGCGTGCCTGTATAGGGAGCCAATGTAGTGAGTGGAGTAGTGGAGTGACGTGATCACGTTTTTTTTGGTTTTTTTTGCCTTTAGAACTAGCTTAACCCACCAGCTGAGTTTTGAACTGTCTCCAGTTTTTCTATGAAGTGTTTTGGTGAAACTGACAGAGGAGAGTTGTAATAGTCAAAACGAGAGTGATCAAGAGCAGAGACTAGAGTTTATGTAGCGCTAACTGTGAAGTAGTGGTGGATGGAGCTGATCTGACGGATAGCTGTGTATGCCGAGCAAAAATGTAAGAGATGTGTTTATGGAGAGACATGTTGTTAGAAAGCATATAACCACGATTCCTAGCATAGGGTGTAAACAGTATGTCGGAGTTACCTACTTGAAATGAGGTGGGAAGAGTTGAAGTAGTGGATGATTTGTGATTGTAAATGAGGAGTGCTTCTATTTTGTCATCATTGAGCTTCAACTTGCTGAGTGTTATCCATAACTTGGCATCATCAATACACCCCCGCAAAGTCTGGACTGAAGAATTAACAAGAGAGGGGTGGGTATGTTTGTATAGCTGCGTGTCATGTGCAAATGATTGATTCTTAACAGCATGCCTCCCAAGCAAGATAAGCTGTAGGCTGGTATACAATGTGAATATAACCGGGCTCAAAACGGACCCCTGTGGCACACTGTAAATCAAATAAGCATTGCCGAAGAGACAGCCATCGACAGAGGCCGTTTGCGTTCTATAAGAGAGGTAGGACCTAAATGGGGTGCTGCTTAAATGAGCTGCTGGTTTGATTGGTTGCATGTTTAATGAGTTTCTTGTTAAATGCATTGTTGTTTAGACCACGTGCTGATTTGATAGTGAGCTGGTTAGATTGGTTATTGGTTAAATTCTAAATAAAAGAACCACCGAATCCCATCAACTAGTTTAGTGCCCGTTTACAGTTTCCTCACTCTCCCCCTTTTTGTTGATGACATTGTATGATTCACTTTCAACCCCACAAGTATTGATACCAAGTTTAAATTGATTGGATCAAAAGAATCATTCCTCTAGTATTTTACAATGTTTACCAAAACATAGTTAGAATTGATCACCGAACTATGTTTGCTAATGAATAATGTATACATTTTTTTTATTAATGTGGAACAGTGGTCAGAAAACTCATCAGTCAAAAGTGTCAAAAGTCAGGTTCAGGACGATTACAATGTTTTTGAGAGCCACAATTCTTTTCTTGAACTTTTCAAAAACCATGACTTTTTGGAGTCTAAACTATTTTGTGGCCGACTGACCTAGTTCCCATCAAATCGCTATATAGCCGCATGCGGCTCACGAGTCGTGATTTTCCCACCACTGGTTTATTGTACATTGAAATATTGCCATTAACTAGTTGATAAGTGTATCTTTAAAACGTCACGTAACTAAAAGATATGCCAGGGTTACAGTCAAGCTATGTGATCGTAGTCATATTGAAATATTGGTGTGTTTTGAGGTTCTGTTCAATAATGCTATGGTTCCGTTGGTTACAGAAAATAAACTGTATCTTTATTCCATACCGTCTAGATCAGTGGTTCTCAACTTTTCTAATGCCGCAACGCCTTTATACAGTTCCTCATGATGTGGCGACCTCCAAACATAAAATCATTGTCGTTGCCACTTTATAACTGTAATTTTCATTCTGTAATGAATCTTAATGTAAATATAGGATATGCAGATTTTGTTACAAATTAAACATAATTAAAGCATAGTGATTAATCAAAAAAAACAATATATTGTGAAATATTAACTGAACTTTTGTCTTGAAGCATGGTGTAGCATGAGTAACAGTCTTAATATAACAACAGTAAACTACTTTGCTACATTTTTTGACAGTATGCGTATAAAGCCAACGTCATTGTGAGGGTTGAGATTGTTTCTTTCTTACCAGAACATAAATGCTCAGGACAGTCTCTGCAAAGAGCACAACGAAGATGATCTTCCACAACAAGTCTATTTCTATCTTTAGACTTGATTACCAACAAGCTGGAAAAACCCTGTTTCACAAAGATATGTTGTTGGAAAGGAAGAGGAAAGCGCAACAAAGTCTCAGACAGAAAAGGGCATGACTGCAAACACTTAATTTTGAATTCTGTAACTGGCATTGTAGAGAAATCAGTTCCCGCTGTATCGCTGTTCAATGAACTCCTCTTGTGCTGACTCAGAAACATATTTAACTATGACTGTGAATGGACTTCTGACAAGTGTAAATGGGATATTAGGTAGATTTGGAAAGTACGATTAAATTTCGTCTGCAAGCATGTGCAAGTTTTCTTTGACAGAAATGATCATTGTAAGTCTTTTTTCTGGTTCAATTTTATGTTCCTCAAAAATACATCACGTGCAGTAGTTGTTGTTTCCAAATTTTTGCAAAATAGAACCTCATCTTTAAAGTCGCCACCATTAATATACATCACGTAAACTAGTAACTGTGAACAGTTTGCAACGTCGTTAGATTCATCAAGCTGGATACTAAATATTGGAGGTGGAACAGATTTAATTTCCTGGATTACTTGATGACGAATATCAACAGAGATTTCAGCTATTCTTCTGCGGACAGTGTCGTTAGGTAAGGAATTTGAACTCATTTTCGTAACGAATTCGTCTCCGATCATAACGCGTACAATGTCTTTAGCCGCTGGCAACAGTAAATCTTCAGCAATGGTGTGTGGTTTCATAGCTCTGACGATTCTATGAAGCTTCGACGGCTACTAAGTTTTTTTGTGGTACTTCCCACCAGTGTCAAGCCAGGCTTTCTGGAGTCTATCAGCTTTACTTCTGAAATAGTTGGTATACTTGCCGGCCAACTTGGACGCTTGCTATTAAAATGGCGTTTTAGTTTGTTTGGCTTCATAGATTCGGCTGACAAAACTTCAGAACAAATAACACATCTGGGTTGCTCCGTTGTAATTATTGAGGTAAAACCATAGTGTAAATAATCCTCACTGTAGTTTCCTTTCTTAATGTTCTTCTCTACGCGATTCATTGTCATGTGATGGTTTCCTAATGAAAGTAATAAATAATTATAGCTATAAAAAAGATGATATATTGAAGATCTCAGTCGCATTTTGAAAATTTTTGAGAAATTGGAATTTTAAATTTGAACGTATCCAAGTAAAAACAAAATGCTATAATTTAACTGTATTTAGTGATAACATTTGTCTTGAAAAAATATATCACTTGCTAGGTATTTGGTGACTATTTTCTACATTTTTCAGCTTATTATCAGGCTGACCTATCTGATTTTTCCACAGAAAATTTAAATTTTTTAATTAAACTATATTTTATGGTTTTAACGCCAATAACATCTCTTATTAATCACTTTTTAAACATAAGTGACCTATCTTAATAATAAAGACATTGTGGCCAAAATAAAAAAATAATAAAAACACTGTGGACACAAAATATAATTAAAGTAATGTACAAGCCTCTGAGATCTTGTACTTGCAGTGTAATGACTCAACGATAATGTAATAAATTATATCAAGTTTACACTTTCCTAAAGTCATTATTATTCAACTTATTATATATTATTAAAAGCAAATGAGTAATGTGACTCCTTATGATTATTATGAACCTAAAATGGGACTGAAATTTATGGAACAGGCAATTTTATATGTATTCTATCAGTCATCAATCAGTCTACTCTAACGACTTCCTTTAATGATATAAAATTATAAGGGCCTACATTATCAATAAAAATAAAAACATTGAGATAGTCATAGTGTTTTAACAGCTCTTCATCAGGTGGGACTAAATGCAATTGCACAAAATGATTGACATTGTTTATGTTGATATATTGTAATCATACTCTCATCACTGCAGTCAGTGGTCAGTGGTCATCACTGCTGTCAGTGGTAAGTGGTCATCACTGCAGTCAGTAGTCAGTGGTCATCAATGCAGTCAGTGGTCAGTGGTCATCACTGCAGTCAGTGGTCAGATTTTAGACAAATGAGATGAAGCAAGACAGGCGCTGACTTTTGGGTATAATTGTTTTGCCTTTATCAGGCAATCATCATTCATCAGAGGCTATTTGTAACAGAGATGTAACATCATTCATCAGAGGCTATTTGTAACAGAGATGTAACATCATTCATCAGAGGCTATTTGTAACAGAGATGTAACATCATTCATCAGACGCTATTTGTAACAGAGATGTAACATCATTCATCAGAGGCTATTTGTAACAGAGATGTAAAATCATTCATCAGAGGCTATTTGTAACAGAGACGTAACATCATTCATCAGAGGCTATTTGTAACAGAGATGTAACATCATTCATCAGAGGCTATTTGTAACAGAGAAGTAACATCATTCATCAGAGGCTATTTGTAACAGAGATGTAACATCATTCATCAGACGCTATTTGTAACAGAGATGTAACATCATTCATTAGAGGCTATTTGTAACAGAGATGTAACATCATTCATCAGAGGCTATTTGTAACAGAGATGTAACATCATTCATCAGAGGCTATTTGTAACAGAGAAGTAACATCATTCATCAGAGGCTATTTGTAACAGAGACGTAACATCATTCATCAGAGGCTATTTGTAACAGAGACGTAACATCATTCATCAGAGGCTATTTGTAACAGAGACATAACATCATTCATCAGAGGCTATTTGTAACAGAGACGTAACATCATTCATCAGAGGCTATTTGTAACAGAGAAGTAACATCATTCATCAGAGGCTATTTGTAACAGAGACGTAACATCATTCATCAGAGGCTATTTGTAACAGAGACGTAACATCATTCATCAGAGGCTATTTGTAACAGAGACGTAACATCATTCATCAGAGGCTATTTGTAACAGAGACGTAACATCATTCATCAGAGGCTATTTGTAACAGAGACGTAACATCATTCATCAGTGGCTATTTGTAACAGAGACGTAACATCATTCATCAGTGGCTATTTGTAACAGAGCCGTAACATCATTCATCAGTGGCTATTTGTAACATAGACGTAACATAATAGACTTAAGACAGCATGATGAGCACAGACTTAAACAGGCACCATAGTAATTTATTGCAGGAGAAAAGGCAACCGAAACTGATTAAACTTAATCCTAAACTTTCCTATCATTACACTGGTTCTAATCACATAAAACTTGAACAGTAGCTTTCTTCACCCAATATAGTATGACTAGAAATACTCCTAAACCGATATTTATTTTGTCTTTTTAATTTTCAATTGAAGCCCGTACTTCCTTACTTTCAATCAGTTAAGCGAATTACGTGATACTAAAGGAGCTTACTTTGATTTTTTTTTCTTCTCCGTGTTCACTGGACTAGTCTGATTCTTCCGAATTGCACTATTTATAGCACGCGATGACCTGTTAATGGGCTGATTTGTGCTGTAATTTTAACTAACTATAAGTTCCAGCTTTACAATGGGGTGAATGCCTTAAGGTGGATAACAAACAAATGAAAATGTTTGACATGTATAATTTTTCCTCTGGACCAAATCAATCGGTTTCTGGGACCATCATCATCTGGATGTGTGTTTTCCCAGAGATCTTTGGTGAACCCCAAAGGGGGCGTGACCCACAGGTTGGGAGCCACTGCAATGGGGAGTAGAATAACATTTGCATGAAATCCCTACAACAGGTATCAAATTCAAGTGGACTACATCTTACAAGAAGACATAATAATCCATTTGTTGTTGTGAAGTTTGAACTGAACAAAATGTTAACATTATAAAAGTGTGTATTAAATTGAACATTTGTGTAAATTAATAATTTTTTAACATGATGTCTGAATGAATTGGACTGATAAACTATGAATGTCTTATTTTATCATAATATTTTCTTACCATATGTTTTGAATTATGTTTTGTATTTTAAATCTAAAAAGTGTTTCTCGTGTAATGTTTGTGTAATTATGTTTGTGGAAAAAAGCCTTAAGTCTGTGGTGCCATACATGTTTTCTGTATTGTGAAAGTAGTAATAGACTTATTGTGCGTTGTTTCTTGTTCATGTATGCTGGTATGTGTTTAGTGTTATAGCTATGTTTATATCTACTGGGTAAACAGTACCTGCTTGTATGATTTGTTTAAGTGTAGATTTAGTCTGCAATATTGTGTTGCATGTCAGATATAAATGTTGTTCTGTCTCATCAGCCCCTGTCCTGCAGAGTGGACATTGCATGTTCCTAAACCTGTCCTTGTATGGTCTTGACGATACTGGTGTCATGTTGCATATGAGTCTATATGTTATTTCTTTGTCTTTATTTTCGATTTCTTTAATGTGTGTATTTTTAAATGTATTCTTAGTGTTTATTGTTCCATAAACATGTGTCCATTTTATCCTATTGTAGAGTGGTGTTGTTTGTTTCTTTATTAAATGTGTGTACATTTCTTTAGTTGTCTTGTGTATAAGTGTTTCGTTGCCTTTTAATGCGTTAATGCATGCCATATGAAAACCCGATTGTTCTCTTCCCATGTAATGGGGTGTGTTGTTATCAATTTTTATAAAACTGCCCTAGCCCGACCCAAAGTAGTAATGTGTAAATAAATGATTTTCCTTCTTTCTAATGGCTTGTCCTATGAAGTTAATTCAAAAAGCTTGTAGTATTGTTTCATCAATCTACAACAGAGCAATAAGAAAACAGCTCGTAATGTTCTTTATTATATATCTATATCCAATTTAAAGTTACAAATTTAAAGTTTTTATCTTCATAAAACAAAAAAAAATAAAATAAAAAATACTGTTAATAAATTTTAATTATTCAAGAATAAGTGTTGATTCAAATTTGTATTATCAAAATTTGCGTAACAAAAAAAAAAAAAAAAAAAAAAAAAAAAAATAAAAAAAAAAAAAAAAAAAAACAAACAAAAAAAAAAAAAAAAAAATAAACAAAAAAAAATAAAATAAAAAATACTGTTAATAAATTTTAATTATTCAAGAATAAGTGTTGATTCAAATTTGTATTATCAAAATTTGCGTAACAAAAAAAAAAAAAAAAAAAAAAAAAAAAAAAAAAAAAAATTTAAAAAAAAACAAAAAAAAAAAAAAAATAAAAAAAAAAATAATTTTTTTTCTTTTAAAAAAAAGAAAAAAAAAAAAAAAAAAAAAAAAAAAAAAAAAAAAAAACTTTATAAAAAATTTAAATATTAAAAAAAAAATGTTTAATAAAAATTTTAATAAAAAAAATTGAAAAAAAAAAAAAAAAAAAAAAAAAAAAAAAAAAATCTTATGAAATTCTTTAAAGGTATCCACCAAAAGATTATATTAAATACTGAAGTTAATTTTTTCCCTTGATAAAAAGTTGTAAGAAACTTCTTAAAAAAAGACGAAATAAGCAGAACAAGGTGAGTGAAAGCTTGCACAAAAAGGCAATAACTTTTGGCCTAAAGGGCCTTTCTTAATAGTCAGGAGGGATGAAAATAGGACAACAAATAGAGACAAGTTAATAACTTAAGTGATAGCCATTTTTATTTGCGGAAGTTTGATCTCCCATCAACACAATTATAGGAATTCAACGAATTTATAAAATGTTTTTGTTAATAGAAAATAATTTATACAAGCATGTTACTTTTTCACTTCCAGACAGTGTTTCTTTCAGGCATCTCTCCATCAAATCCAGGTATGTCAGACACAATAACGTCCAACACAGGAACGTCTAGAAGTACATGAATTAACTTAAAGTTAAACAAGGTGGGTCATCATAACCAAGAAATGTCAGATACAATAACGTCCAACACAGCAATGCCTTAAAGCACATCAATTAAAGTAGATACAAATCATAAATATAACATGAAATTTGTTAAAAATAATATGTGTAAGGTGTATGATATAATACATTTTAGGTGTATAAAATAATACATTTAAGGTGTATAAAATAATAGTTAATTTGCATAAAATAACACATTTAATAAGTATGAAATTATGCAATTAATATGTATGAATTCATACATAAAATTGTTTTGAAATAATGCATTAATACTACATTAGTCACAACTTTAGTTATAGGTAGTAGTAACAGTGGCTTATTTAATAAAACATAGCATGGACCCAGGTGCTATAAAAGTACTCAGTTGTCATTATTATGAATGCTTACAATCATACGAAGTCCATGGTGCTCAAAGTAATTAAGTCACAAACTACAGATGTTGGTATTCACAAGTTGAAGTTTTCTTATTGTCTATAAAATATAAATATATTCATTTTATCATGTTTAATTAAAAGACTTATGTACATTTTAATGGGTTCAAATTTCTGCATTATACTTCTTTTAAACCGAATAAGCTAAGATTTCAGTTTTTATTGATTTTGACAAAAGTATGACTCAAGTACACTTAGCCCTAAGGACTAATAATGCAGTATTTTAACGAAAACATGCACAGCACAGTAATCTTAAATGACGCAGTCTCTAATACATTCCCAGTCTGACACGGAGTTTAAAAAAAAATAAATTATATGCTAAAATGTAACGGTCTTCTCCAAGTTCTTCTTGATTATTCTTTAATTATATTTCAGGGACTGTGTAGACGGAGTGTTCATCCTTAAATTTCTGATGGTAGACTATTTAATAGCGCCCACCTCCATGCAAAGTCCAAGGTAAATACAAGGCAACTAAAAGGTGAAATGTCTTCACAGAAAAAGGTGCCTTAACAAAGCAAACAGAAGACTGAAATTGGAACAAAGTATGTTGAAAAGGATCATGTTTTTTTATCTGTGGTGCCCCAACGGGCCAAGGACTAAGGGGAATGATGACAATATTGAGATCCAGAAATACATTAAAATTTTTCCTAATTCGTCAGTGGCAACACATCATTTGATTCAGATTGACATTCAGCACACTGTCTTTTACTTGATGACTATGCTTATACAGCTATCTATTTGAGAAAGTCATTTGGTCAGTTTTTACATTTCATAGCTGAATGGGATGAAATGATTTGGAATGGTCAGTGTATAGTTTTTGAAATGCATAGCTGAATGAAACTCTTTAGAATCTCTTCCAATACCCTCGCTAAACCTTCAAATGTTTCTTACGATATGTGTTTCTGTAAGTTGAGTTTCTGTTAAAACAAAGACTTATCAAGAACTATTTACGATACGCCATGGGACAGTCAATGCTTTTTGATCTGGCTCTGATATTATTATTTCAATGTTTTACAGTCAAAGGATATTGGTCGTGATACAGTCATTGACTGGTTTGCAGTTTTAAAGGTTTGCAGTTTTTACTTTGTCTTTTTTTCTTCTGTCCTGTCTGACGAGGAAAGCTTTTAGCCAAAATATTCTTGTCTTATTGTCCTGGTTCTTACTATCATATTGGTGCAATTGATATTTTCAGAAATCTTTCACGAAAATACTATTTGAACTATATATTAAAGGGAGAATTCTCGAATTCGATCCTGGAATGTATGGAGGAGACGAAAAAGTAATCTCCCCTGCCCCTCTTATTTCTGCTCTCCCAGACCCTTCCCTCCAGGTTCCATCCCTTCTGTCATTCACCAAAAAGGACAAATGCCCAAACTCCTTCCATTTTATTGATAGCTTAATAACAGGAAAAGTAGCTAGGGTTGGTGTCAACCGATGTGGTAAACTCATGTTATATCCCTCCCCCCCCCCTTTTCTGATTTCTATAATTAATGTGTCTTTGTTCAAATAAGTCCAAGTAATACAGTGACCGGAAAAAAAACAAAGTAATTAAAGATCAGGAGGTAAATGCATCTAAGAACTGTAACAACTTGAGGTTATTGTTATATTAGCATTGCATTAACTTAACTTAAAATTTGCTTTCCTGTTCATCAAAACTGCAAACCTGTCAATGACTTGTTATTTAAAAAATCAATGTCCTTTACTGCACTACATTCTACTGATAGCAGAGCCAGATCAGAAACCATTGATTGTCACATGGTATATCGTAAATGATTCTTGATAAGATTTCATTTTGACAAATTCAGCTCATATGAATCCGCAGACACACACATCGTAAGAAACATATGAAGGCCTAGGCAGAGTATTGGAATAGATTATAAAATGTCTCATTCAGTTATGAATTAAAAAAAATCAAAATCAAATACAAACCTGTCCAAAGTCTTTTGTGTAATTTAGCAATAAGATTTTAAAAATCACATATTACCCTAGAGATTTTCTCCAGTAGATAATTACGTCAGTATAGACATCATGTAAAAGACCATATGCAAAATGTCAATCTTGTTCAAATGTTAATAGGCGATGCTAGATTGTGCCAGCCAACCACGAACAAAACGGAATTTAATATTTAACTTTTTAATTTTTTTTTTTAAAGTACGTTTAAGCATCTTGCCCTATAACAGACACATACAACGTCTTTAAGAAAGTACATCATAACTCAATGTGCATCATAATTATTGAGTTAACTTTAGAGTAATGATATTTTTATAGATAAATAACGGTATGTTATGCATTTAAAATGGATGGCCTGTTAAAATAAGGCTTGCTGGCTATTTATTGACATAATATCCCTAAATGTAGGGATCGAATTTAGGTGAAATACAACTTTGTAAAAAGCATGTAGTTCACTATTTGTTAAATCAACCGAGCCAACAATGGCTAAGCATAATTTACATTACTTAAACATATGTTAAAGTATAACGTTATTGCTTTTGCCTAAATAATACGCCAGATCATAAATACACGCATTTAGTAGGGTTTCTTGATAAATAAAGAGGATTTTTTTCTTCTTTTTACTTGAAAATAAAACTAATAATGATAACAAAATTACATTTAAATATCGAAATAATTTCTAATTTTTATCAAACACCAAAAAAAAATAGCGATTGTTTCCCAAGAATGTTTATGTTTTATTTATTTGTAATAAATTTTTATTTTAAAAAAAATGATTTTAAAACTTCATCTCAAATGATAATATTCATTACTCTTTATTTTTGTTTTATTTTTTGTTACATTCTTTTGACAGTTGTGTCCGAATGAAGAATAGTAATTACATATTGCAAAAGTTTGGTTTTTAAAAGTTTACATAGTTTAGAGACAAACAATATAAAACATTTTATACTGAATTAATTACAAGTGTGGCCAGAGTAAAAATGTATTTGTTAACAAGGAATGAGCTTTTTAAATACCAAGTAAGCACTCATTAATTCTAAGATTTTTATTTTTAAAAGAATTGGTGCAATTTAGTCAGGTTTATTGATTGTTATTTGATATGAAATATTAAGAACAATCTAATTTGAAAGTATATTTAATGTGTAAAACTCACTAAAGCTCCCAGATGAGGACACATGATATACAAGTAAATTAGTAGCAAGCAAAAGACGTTTTTATTAAAAAACAATATGTTGGTACTGCACTAAGTAATAAGTTATTTTAACGAATTATATACATAATTGTAAAATAACAATTTGGCGTAGCTAGAGTCTGTGTCACCCGGTGTAGTAAATGTATGGTGACATCTGAGAGTGGTAAGTCATCCGGTGTGGTGAATCACTGTGTCAACTCCCCCCTCCCCTCCAACTCCACCACTTTTCTCCCTGACTTCGGCGATTGATTTCTTATACAATGCCAAGTGGCTTAGCTACTATTAGTTTTGCTAATTGGCCGCCAAATATTTTCTATAGTGTTTAGTGTCAGGGGACAAGATTCATTTTTTACGTCAACACGGCCTTCAACACTAAAACACATTATTTTCTACCAATGAGCACTATCAAGGCTCACTGTGCCCCTATCCGCGTTATTCAGCGCCCTGGGACATATGTCTCAGCTCCAACACCTTTCGCTACGCCTCTGGCCAATGGCGCTGGAACCGTTCCCCGAAAATCGGAAGGATGTCATGTTTCATTTACATAACTTAATACGTCTTACAATAAGGAATAGAATAACAATTGTATTAAATCCCTAGATTAGGAAAAGAATTCAAGTGGTCTACATTCAGACTGAATAATACAATTGTAACAAAAACGCATTTCAGCATAAACATTACTTAAGCATATTTAATAGTTTATATATTTGAGTTAGAAATATAAAGCTAAAGTTTATATTTCAGTAAATCAAACGCTTTAAAAACAAATATATGAAAGTAATTATTTGAGGACAATTTGCACAAATTTTGTATTGTCAAATTTATTTAATGGCTTTTTCAAAGCAAAATAACAATTAAAAAGTCTCACAAAATCCATCTAAGTAGTAACGAACTACAGTTACAAAGCAATCTAAATTGTTTCCCTTGAAAACCATGTATATGCATTATACATTTTAGAAAACATAAAACAGTACATCTTGGAATAGAGAAGCTTGATTTAAAACCAGGACGAAAAGACAATAACTTATTTTGCTAATAGCCTTCCTCAGCAAAAAGGATAGCGGAAAATAAGACTTGAAATAGAGACAACTATATAAACTAAGTAATCGCTATTTTTATTTTGGGATGTTGAATTTCCCCAAACCAAGATAGCAGGAAATGATACATTTGATGAAGTGTTAATGTCAACAAATCGTTTAAAATAGTTTGTTATTTTTTCTACTGCCCAACAGTCTTCCTTTTAGGCATCTGTTCAAGGGAGGGTGAGGCACTGATCCCCGCGGGCAATGCAAGTGCCCCAGGGCAAAAATGAGCACTATGAAACAAAAAAGTATTTATATTTTTAAAAAAAAAATGATTAAATTGTCATTAACTAAACAAGTAACAGGTGCCTTGAAATATATTTGTTTATTTTTTTATATGTATATATATATATATATATATATATATATATATATATATATATAAATATGTATAATATAATATTTGAAGATAATTTTGTTAGAGTCTTAAAAAATTCGAATATAAATATCGTGCTGTGGCGAAAACTGGTCATACGCAGAAATATTAATTTTGTTTAAAAAAAATGTATATATATTTTTAAAAAAAAAAAGAATAAATATTGATTAAATAAAAAAATAACAGGTGTCTTTAAATATATTTGTTTATTTGTTTATATATATATATATATATATATATATATATATATATATATATATATATATATATATATGTATAATATAATATTTGAAGCTAATTTTGTTAGAGTCTTAAAAAATTCGAATATAAATATCGTGCTGTGGCGAAAACTGGTCATACGCAGAAATATTAATTTTGTTGTTTGCGTGTTTGGTATTGTTAAGAAGATTATTTATAATGACTTTTCAAGTTGAAAAACTTACATACCAAGATAAAAAAGGACGAAGCATCAAACATGTGTAATTTGTGTTCAACTTATATATCATAGAAAAATCCAGACTTTTAAAGTAGGGTTATGTGGTTTTTATAAATTATATGATGTCATTTTGCCTTTATATATTTATTAGATATTTTTAAACGTACACGAATCAATGTTTGTTGAGTTTCACAGAATAAAATCGTTCACATTTTTTATGATTTTTTCACTAATGTAGAATTTAACGGCAGTATATAAATAGTACACGTTTGAAATATGTTAACTCTATTTCTTTAGTAAACAAATAAAAGTGCTAAATTTTGTAACATATTTTCCTGAAGAATATAGCTTAAAAAAACAAAAAAAAGCTAGCCTTATGTCCAACTGTTTTTCTGTGTTTTATATTAGAATAATAAACAAAGTGTTCCACACTTGTCCACACATTGTTGTTTTATTTTAATTCTTTTCAGATGAGAATCCAGTAGAGAGCTTACCAAAGATATCTTACTAGTAAATGATTCTTTTTATATACGTTTTTAACTTTGATATTGTGTGTCATCACACTTCTCTACCTCTATTATATTAGTAATTGAATTATATGTATCTTCCTTTTTAACTTTGACCTATGGTGTCAGAAGACTACTTCTAATACATTAGAACATAATAATACAGGAGAGAAATTAGACGAAGCTGGCCTTGTGGTAAATCAGCCGAATACAATATATATGATGTCACGTGACACGCACGCTGATTACAACATCAATATAATCGCACATTTCAATGAGTGGCTAACTTCAAATATCTAGCACAAACCTTTAATGAGCTCAATGAAGTAATTTTTGTGGTGAAAGAAATGATAATAGCAGACAAACCCTCCTTTCATCCAACAAAAACTACTAGGAACAAATACCCCACAAGGGGAACAAATATCCACAAGAGGAACAAATACCCCACAAGGGGAACAAATACCCCACAAGGGGAACAAATACCCCACAAGGGGAACAAATAACCCACAAGGGGAACAAATACCCCACAAGGGGAACAAATACCCCACAAGGGGAATAAATACGGCCATATACACCTCTATCATCAGACCAAAAATAACCTTTGTTAGTGAAAATCGGTCCCTTACCAGATAAAACAAGCAACAACAAAAAAGTCCTGCTCAATTTATATCCATGAAAATCATCCTGAAACTATTTGGTCCAGTGATAGACTCAGATGTTTGGAGAATCCGTACAAATCAAGAGCTATAGTAATTGTACAAAGACCAGCCCATTGTGTCACAGTTGTATAACTTGAGATGATACCAGGTGATTGTAGGGCAGCAAAAGTTATCCACAGGAAGAAACATATGTGCAGAAAAATCACCTGTTGACCAAGACTGAGATGGATCGAATGTGTAGAGGAGGTATTACAAAACATAGGGATTCTCACATGGAGGCAGAACTGAAAGGATCTGGTGAAGCAGGCTAGCGCCCTGTATGGGCAGTAGCGCCACTAAGGATGAGGTACACGTTATATATAATATTCTTTACAAGTAATCGAATCCATTTAATCAGTTAATACAAATAAGCTCACAATGTAATATAAATTAGTGTTAGGGGTATTGATAATACTACTGTTCATTTGATTAGTATGGTAATATTGATAACTCTACAGTTCATTTTATTAGTTTGACCGTATTGATGTTACTATGGATCATTCTATTGACCTATTTTATTGATAGAGAGAATGGGTTTCATTGTTATAAAGTTGTTGTGAAGGGAGGTCGTAGAAATACATGTGTTTAAACATTCCAAACTTTTTAGACACGCCTCTGTAAAAAAGTATAATAGGAGATGCTGTCTGGTGGAACTGACTTACTGTTTATGCTGTCCAATGCAGCTGACATGTTGTTTATGCTGTCTAGACAAGCTGACATGTTGAATATGCTGTCTAGACAAGCTGACCAGTTGTATATGCTGTCTAGACAAGCTAACCAGTTGTATATGCTGTCTAGACAAGCTGACAAATTTTATATGATGTATTAACAAGCTGACATGTTGTATATGCTATCTAGTGGAGCTGACATGCTGTATATGTTTTCTAGTGGAGCGAGCACACGTTATATGTTGTCTAGTAGAGCTGACATGCTGTATATGCTGTCTAGTAAAGTTTGTTCTGCCAAGTAAATCTACAATGTCTTATATAAATTCTCGTAGAGTTGACATGCTCTATATTACGATATCTAGTAGTCCTGACACGTTGTATGCAAGACGTCTCTAAGCCTAACAAATGAGATCATGGGAATAGCTTAGTCAATTCCTTATTTGGTCACGTGATGAGAGTAAACCATCACTAGGCTGCTACACAGACCAAAAGATAACAGCTGATGTGCCATTAATTTTTAAGAAAAATGTTCGTCTTCATTAGTGCTTCCCCAATGGGATGTTACCTAAAAATGTTACCTTTCAACATATTCTGGAATACACGTGTTTTTTTTTTATAAATTAAATACATCAATGTCACAATAAATATACGTCAGTTATGATTGAAGGAAAAAAGTTATTTCAAAAATTTTTTTTAGCGATATTCGATGGGAACTATCATCGGCAGGCTGTTGTTGAGCTCCGTGCCCATGACATCATTTGCGTGTTTATTCAATATTTTTGCATGAGTCATTCCCCTTCGTTTATTTTATTGTAAATTTTCATTGGACGAAATGTCGTCATACCCATGACGGCATTTGCGTGTTTATTCAATACCTGTGCAGCGAAGGAATATTTTAATAACCGTTTAGAACAAGATTTCATGTTAATCATTAACGAAGATCCAATTTGTCAAGCCATTGTCTTAAATTTTCTTGATCATTAAGCGGAAACTTATGCAGACTTATACCGTTGTCCTTAACTTGACTGTTTGAACAGTCAAAAGCCGAACATTGCCTAGGCATCTTGAATTACTAGTTGTAGTGTGTAATTAGCTACTGTTGTCAAGCCCTAGTGTTTTCATACAGCCTACCGGAAGTCTTACTCGTATTTACTCTCATCACGTGACAAAACAATTGACTAAGCGACTCCCATTTATTTTAAAAGTTGCACTGCCCTTGAAGTCGATGTCTACGAATAAGGATTGCAAAGAAACATTAGGAAGCCTAATAAGATCAACTAACACAAACAAAGACCCCCCTCCCCCAGCCAATACTTCTCAACTGTATGGCATATTTCTTTTTTTTAAGTAATAAGATCGCGACATGCGTTGCATTTCCATTTAAAGAGAGAAATTGTGTTAAATTTTCAATTATGTTTTTGAGATAATTTTGATAAAGACAATAGTTTTGGTCTGATGCAGACACAAATAAAAAAGAAGGTTTTTCGATGCGTGAGCAGGCAGCATGCAGCTGTACATGTGAGAAGGCAGCATGCAGCTGTACATGTGAGAAGGCAGCATGCAGCTGTACATGTGAGAAGGCAGCATGCAGCTGTACATTTGAGAAGGCAGCATGCAGCTGTACATGTGAGAAGGCAGCATGCAGCTGTACATGTGAGAAGGCAGCATGCAGCTGTACATGTGAGAAGGCAGCATGCAGCTGTACATGTGAGAAGGCCGCATGCAGCTGTACATGTGAGAAGCGTGGATTTTCAAAATTTAACCCACGCACTTCTAGTGATTAATCAACACATACATTAGATATGTTAGAAATTTAAAAAATATAACATATATACGAACAAAATATATAAGGCCCGCCCCAAAATGGAATATTAAAAAAAAATGCTTTTGACTTTAATAGAATCAAACATATTCTGGAGAGCAGACTCCTCTAACACCTTCAACATTCAAAATTCATCGGTGTCCCAAATTTCAGCCCTTTTTCTCGATGAAAATGATCCAAGATTTTGGTATATATAGAAAAATACACTGCCTAGAGTCGCACCTACTATTAGTTCTGATGGTAAATAGTTTTGAGTTCCTCCACTTCACGTTATTAAATTCTGCAGTGGTTCAAAAATTCAACACTAGCATAAAAAGTGACACTTCGGTGAACCACTCCATCCACATGATATCGTCAGCAGTAGCAGGTGTGAATCTACAGAGTTTTGGCCAAAGGGACACGATTCATGTTTACCCCTCAATCCAACTCTACAACGAATTATTTTCAACCATTTAATATCATCAAAATCCATTTCCACCCCTCCCCCCACTAGTCTGTCACTCGGGAAATATGCCCCATCTGCCACCCCTAGTTACGCCTATGGCCGCTGGGAAATGGCACACCCAGCCACCACCACCCCCCACCCCCGAACATATGAAATTCCACCTGGGAAAAATTGTCTGAAATAAACCCTGCCTTGACCAATCGTCAGCCTTTAAACTCTGACAGAAGAAATAGCAAACTTCAAATAAACAAAGAAACACATGTGGCATAATTAAAAGTAAGTTTTATTTGTGAGAGTTTGTCGTGTGTTAAAACTATTAAACCATTTTGTTTCAGGAGAGCTTTAATTATGTACTATTGATACAAAGTGGATTCTGGTTTCAATTTTATATTTGAAATTTGCTCTAAATATCTGAAATATATTTTTAAAATATGTATTTACTGAAGTACCCTGCATTTATTATGGCATATCATGTCAATAAAGAAATTTCAAGCGTTCTAATATATTGCCGCCATAGTGGTTTTCGTTTATCATGCCCATCGGTTATCTGGACTCTTTTTTGCTAACCCCGTTGCCATTGACATAACAGAGCTGTACTGTACTGTATTGATTAAGTTAAGAATTGGAAGCGATGATGGAATTTAAATTATATATTACTACTGAAGTGGGATAAATTATACGATTTAAAATAGCTCTAAATTTAGGATAGATATGTTTTAAATGTCAGGGATCAGCTAATAATATAGGCGTACTGGGAGATTGGACGTCCCAGGATTTGAGTGGGGGTAGAGAAGTTTGTGTGTGTGGAAGAGAGAGAGAGAGTATTTTGGAATTGAATCCTTACAAATAAGGATCGAATTCGAGCTGACGAGAATGCGCCCTCTTGGTAAAAATTTGGGAAACATGCGCTCGCGTGGTTTAGCTTTATGACTTAAAATATATAATACTTTTATAATTCAAAATTAAAAGTTTCTCAAAAGCAGCAAAATCAAGTTAGAAATGTTAAAATAACAATTATAATTTTTTGTACAATCATAAAAAATGTGCTTAAAAAAAAGAGTTGATCTTGTTTTATTAAAATTTCGATGTTAAAGTAAAAGAACGTTTGTGTCATGAGTCATCAATGAAATTTATTTGATATTAGAAACTAATGTACAAACTATATCTTATTTAGATAATAAGTGAAGTAAAAGTGTAATAATATAAACTTAAAGGTAAAGAGTAATAATCACGTAACAACTTACATTGCCAGGAGTGGTGTGTATTAGTATTAGAAGTTTCATCATTGTATCAAAATCTTACTGCGCTACGAGTACTAAAAAATCATTACCTACCGTGCGGTCAGTGCAGTATTTGAAATTGTATGTGTTTACACACTTGTAGCTAGTTTAAATTTTCAATGCAATGGAAGTTGCGGAATATATAGAAGAATGAATAAATTCTTATGTAAGAAAGTGAAAGGGATTTCAATAGGAAATGGTGAGGATATATTTTAATCACCAGCAAATGGACTGGACTTAAGGAATTGTTGTCAAACAATAATATCAGAATATGAAAAACAATGTGATGCAATGCGCATATTATGGTGACTGCGTGGCCAAATGGTCTAAACAGAGCAAACTTTAAGTTGGTGGTTTGTTGTTCAAGTCCCGCCAAAGGCCAGTCAAGCAAAAAAAAATAACCCCGGATGGATGAGACTCGTTAACCTTGGTCGGCAACTCATCTAAGAGAAGGAAACTCTGAATTCAAACCCGGAGTTGGAGTCCCGTAAAGCGCAGTTAATAACAATTCCTGCAACCGAACCCATCCCTGGTCGTCTTGACGTATAGTCTTGCAACTGGATATGGTGGGCTCAGACGAGAGAGTGAGGTAGACGCCGCGAAACTCTTCTTCACAAAGTCACACAAAGTCATTCGCGCAAGTCATCAGTCACCAGACGACTCGATGGTCGTCGTCGATCCTCGACGGACGAACAATAATATAATGCTAACATAGAATATGGAAAATATATGTAACTACACATAATGGACCATCAAATGCTGCTAAAATAATTTCTTCAAACACATTATTTGTTAAAAACAGAGATAGAGGTAATCCCATTTGTAAGTATGTACGTAAAATTCATTAGAATTAAGGAAATAGTTTTCCAGATTATGTTATGTGTCAATCAAACTGTTTATTATTTCTTAGTCTTCTCTACCATCGGCTTTGTACTACACTATGTTGTGTGTCTATCAATGTGTGTATTATTTCCTGTTGTTCTCTTCCATCAGCTAACCCTAACTACATTCATTCACGACTGAAACAACTTGGGAAACATTACAGCCCCAGAGTCCTTCATGTTCAAGTAGATTGAGAGACCCACATTTTATGCTGAAAGATTTGCCAAAAGGCAAACTTGTGTTGTTTGAATGCATATTTTGTTAAGTAAAAATGGTAGATGGAAAATTGACGCTTTGCGGGGCCCTTGTGTTGCACATCATAAAACTTGCATTTCAATTATACTCTTGAAAACATCTCATTATCAATACTTGTCTTGACAATATCTCTTGGTCATTTTTTAAAAGTAATATCTCCTAGTCATTATTTTCCATTTTTATAGCAAAGTCAAAGTGGTTTGACTTCCTGGGACACCTGCTACTTTTCCTGTGTGCACATACATTCAAAAATATAAGTTACATTTTAATGACTTTTTTGTCTCCCTTCCTTAGTCCTTTTCTGATGGCCTTTACTATATGGGCCACCTTATAACTGCATGTTTTAAATAAACTGTAATATTTAATTATATTTTAGTTTTAAATAAGACGCCCTTGTATAAATTGTTATCTTTATTTATTTTGCAGTTTCATGGTCAAAAAGACTCTGTTCAAACTGCACATATTTTAATACATGATGCTCATTTGCAAAGACTTGATGAGACATTGAAACGAAATTATTTACTAAGCTGGAAGTGTGGTCTGTTGTCAAAATATATCAATAACCTATTGAATCTAAAGCATTTTATATATAGGATATAAATATTTATATATATACACATCATAATTTAATTAAATAATTTTCTTATGTATTTATTTAATCTTTGGGAGGGTAGGGGGAGGTTTTTAAAGTGATTAAAAAATAGACGTTTTAACATAACCTGAAACTTTAGCAAAGCATACCGAACTAATCTAGAATTGATGACGTCATTTAGTGTTTTTTATGTTAAACTAATATGTATTATACGCTACCGATTCTTGTTCAAGTATATTGAGTTAAGAATAAATTTAAAAAATATATGTTTAAAAACGATTTTTATCAAATGTTTGTAACTGTGCTTAATGAGATGAACAATGAACATCATTTACTTTCTGACAAAAATGTATAACAATATATTGCTTAGTTATATTCAATCAATCTATATACCTTTATGCTAATTGTATTTATTATATTATGTATCTCTCAATGTGTCTTCATTTGGAAAAGGCGATGTGTGTTTTTTGGATAGGACAATGAATTGTGTAATAGATATGAAACTCGATCTCATTATGAATCAGAATATAGGGAATATTAAAACGTTGCATTTTTTATTTAGGAAGAGAGTTTACTAAATACTAGAAAAAATTATGCTCTCAAAAGACTCCTCTCAAAAGTCTCCTCACATATGGCTCCTCCCCAAAGACTCCTCTCAAACATTTGTGATACTAGCAACAACAATATATTTATACAACGTGACACTTGAACAACACTCTGTATTAATATACCATAACACTTGAACAAAAACTTTATGAATATACCATAAAACTTGAACAAAAAACTGTATTAATATAACATAACAATTGCATAAAAAACTTTATTTAATATAAAATGACACTTCAACTATACACTGGTTTAATAAAACATAGATCTTGAACAGCACGCAGTATTAGTTTAACTTAGCACTTGAACAACACACAGTATTAATTTGTCGTTGCACTTGAACAGCTAACTGTATTAATATAAGTGACAGTTCAGTTCTCAACAACGTATTCATGAGACAGAAATCAAGATTTCGTTTATTTAACAAAATAAAATACAATGTGTCTTTATTTATTTAAAAACAATATCTCCATTTATACAATAAATACAATTTACATTAACATTTTTTTGCATCCATTATTTGACCTAAACCTAAAACATTCTTTGAATGCATCCACTGATTTACCTAAATTTAAGTTGTCCCAAGTAGTTCCTATTGGTTAGTGCGTAACATTCTACACGTTGTATGAACATTCGTTTGATACATGCACTGATTTATCTAAACTAAGATGTCTTAAGTATATTAAACATTGATTAGTAGAAATAATAATAAATTTTAATGGAAAATCACGCTTCAACCAAATAACAAGAATACCCATTTAAAGTCTTTCATCCCTTGCAACTGTAAACAATACAAGCCAATATATCTAGAAGATAATAGCAAGCTAGAAAAGAGGGTAGTCAAAATAACACCAAAAGTCTTTTGCAAAATAGATGTGTTTTCAAAGATGTATTGATAGACGCCAGTGTCTGACTGTTTCTGACAGCGACAGGAAGTGTGTTCCAAATTGTTTTGCCAGCAAATGCGAAAGGGCGCCTTCCGTAAGTCTCATGGCGATCACATGGTATCGAAAGTTTGCCACAATCAGATGAGTAGAGGTGACTTGTGGGTAGATAAGTCGTCATGAGCGCTTCGAGATACGACGGTGCCACGTCATGCAAGCAGCGGCAGCATTGAGTTATAATTTTATACTCTATGTGACTCGGACTGGCAGCCAATGCAACTGTCTCAGAACTGTTTTAGCATAGTCGAATTTGCGTTTGCAAAGAACAATGCGAGCCGCATTATTCTGTGCTTCTTTAAAATTTTATCCAGGAGCGTAGGTGGGAGACACACAATTAGAGCCTTTTGGTAGTCCATGAATGAAGGCAGACGTCAGTCTCTTTGTTGCATCAGACTTTAAAAAGTTTTGATATGACTAATTCTTTGCAGCTCTAGAAAAAAGCCTTGCATAGCAAGTTAATGTGATTTTCCATAGTTAGTGTTGAGTGTAAGTAGACACATAGGTTTCGCACTTCTGAGAAAAATCAATCTGTATGCCCAAGAGAATAAGGGGTGGTGTGGGTAGATTTCTACACCATGTCTGGACATTCTTTTGATTCATCCACTGAGTTACCTAAACCTAAGATGTCCCAAGTTGTTCATATTAATTAGTTCAGTAGATTTCTACACCATTGATGAACATATTTAATTGTTGTACATTTTAGTTTTATTAATATTAAATAAAGAAATATTTATTTCCAAAACTTAATAAAGTATTTTTTCCCCACCTTTTATTTCATTTCATATTTATTTTTGTCGTTGTATAATTTTATCGATCAATAAGGGATGCAATTGAAACCTTGGTTGTTGTTTTTTTTTGTTTTTTTCTCTAATAAGAATGTGGTCCATTTAGATAGAAAGTCATTAACTATTGACATCAAAATTTCTAACAGCTCAAGTCATTGTATACTGACACTGAAAACAAAGATAGATGCTTGTTGTTTAAATAGACAATATGTTTTATAAGAATATATAGGAATCATGTTTACATAAGTATGATATATGAATCTTTTTACAAATTTATAATATTGAAATCATGTTCACATAAGTATGAAATGGGAATCATGTTTACATAATTATGATATGGAAATAATGTTTACGTACGTTTGATATGGGAATCAAGTTTTGAAGAGTGTTTTATTTGAATTATCTTACAGAAGTATTTTACAGGAATTGTGTTATACATAAGTATGTTATAGGAATGTTGTTAACATACGAGTAAAATACACGTCAAATGAATATTTTATGTTTGTAAGAAAACTAATACGATATATAACATTTAAGATTCAGCCTGTAACTGCATCCTAATTTAAACACGTTACATAATAAGCAGTCGGTAACTATACTCTAACTTAGACAAGTCATTTAAGAGTTACTCGTTGTCTTCGCTCTTACATCTAGTACACATTTACAACTGATGTGTACTCTCTTACATCTAGACCCTGTTTACAACTGGTGTCTTCACTCGTACAACTAGACTTCAATTTACAACTGATGTCTATTATCTAAAAACTCGACTCTTATTTACAACTGTTGTCTACTCTCTCAAAATAGATCTTAATTTACAACTGGTGTCTACTCTCTCACATCTAAACACCTATTTACAACTGGTGTCTACGTCCTTTCAACAAGACTCCTATTTACAATTGTTGTCTACTCTCTTACAGCAAGACTCATATTTACAACTGGTGTCTACTCTCTCACAACTAGACACCTAATTACAATTGATGTCTATTTTCTTACAACTAGACTTATATTTGCAACTCGTGTCTACTTTCGGCCAGAATCCTACTTATAATTGGTGTCTACTCTATTACAAATAGACTCATTTTTTCAACAGGTGTCTACGATCTTACAACTAAACTCCTATTTACAATTGATGTCTACGATCTTGCAACTAAATTCCTTTTTACAACTGGTGTCTACGCTCTTACATCTAGACTCCTGTTTAAAATTGGTGGATACTCCCTTACAACTAGACTCCTATTCACAACTGATGTGTCCTCTCCTACAACTAGACTTCAATTTAAAACTGATGTCCACTCTCTAGCAACTCGACTCTGATTTACAACTGTTGTCTACTCTCTTACACCTAGAATCCTTTATATAACTGGTGACTACTCTCTTACAACTTGATTCTTGTTTTACACCTAGTGTCTACTCTCTTGCGATACTTATTTTTAAAGATGCACTAACAATAAATGATTGGTTCATGAGCTAACCCTCCGTCAATATAAAATTAGTAAAACAGAGTAGGGTTAAACCTAAAAAAATAAACGTAACAAAACAGCGAACGAGTCGACAGAAGGCCTTCGTCAGCGAACAAAACAAAAGAAATGTAAGAATTATTTATCTTGCTGCCGACAGATACTACTTCCCAGCTAAGTGCTATTTCTTATTTTTATTTTTATATCGTTTTTTTTTTCTTTTCGCGTAATCATGGGTACTAGTTTACTGTTAGATCTCGATCCCCCTAGGATCCTATTCCTCTTTTGGATCATTCTCGGTGCGATTTTGTTCAAATAAGCTTTTAAATACCATTATATATCACTGTAAAACATTAAAGAACCGTCTGGAATATTCTAAATTAAATTTAATATGCTTCATTAAAAGTATTAAAAAATCCTTTGATAAGTATTTATTTTTCAAACACGAAACATTATGCAACTTATTTTCACTACTATGACAATAGTATATTTTAATTAATATAGGAGCCCAATGGGTGTTTTTTTAATAAAGTACCTTTTTGGTATGAATGAGATGGGGGGCCCTACAAATGTCAGACGCATACATAATAGAGTTAAAATTTAAAACTCGTCCCATTTAAATCTACTTAAAATGCCCTAGATACAGCTTGTTAAAATGATCGAGCTTTCTGGAAAATTCTAGAATGGATATTATTAGTTTTAAATACACCGATATTTTAATACGGACACTTATTGGATCTCGTGCAGGAGTATTTGCTCTTATTTTTTATATATAGATCATATTAGAAGAAAAAAAAAACGAATTCGGGGTCCCCGGCCCCAAACGTAATGTTATAAAAAATTCATAGCCACTTAAGAGTTCCTTCCGGATAATGATGGTTAAATGTTTCAGGTTTGTTCAAGATCCATCAATCCATGTAAAAGCCATTGTAGAACAAACAGACCCACAAACAAACAAACAGACAAATCCACACACTTTAACATATTTCTATATATGATACAATTTTCGTACACAATTTGCATTATTTTCAATTGCTAACATGATAAGTATTTATTGCTATTAAATCCCTAGATGAAGGGGATCGAAAGCAAGTGGACTACAGATTTATATAAGTCATAATAATCCACTTGGAAAAAATCTCAGACCTCTGATAAACCTGGATTAAGCATAAGTAATAATATATTTACTTGTTATAAAGTTTGAAATTATAAGTTTGTATTAAAAAAATTTTTTTTAAGTTAAATAATGAATGTTTTTAATAATTTTAACAAAAAATTACAAAATCATTGTACCTATAAAAATAATTTATTTGCATGGCACAAAAAATAAATTAAAGCTCTTACAAAATTTTAAATAATACCGACTAAAAGATGTAGTATAAGAACGCGATTGTTTCCCTTAAAACACATTTATTTTCTTAAAACATAGTTCAGATGAAAAAAGGAGAAAATTTTTGAAAAAAAAAGATTATGTGAATGGTTCAAATTAGATACCATGACAATATGATGATGTTATTTTGGCTAATAGCCTTTCTCAGATTACAGAAGTGAAAAACAAGAAATATGACTCTTTACAGCAGATATAGATCTCTACAGCAGTCGTCGGTACCTCTCAACGGCACGTAATATTGATTTTCCCCTCCTGATTTGTAATGGTTCTACATTGGCCAAGACCTCTTGACATCACAGCTGTGGGTATGGTCAAGAATGCACACACAAATCGACCGTCCAAGGTACTTACAATCAGCAGTGGATGTGGTCCAGAATGCACATACCAATCGACCGTCCAAGGTACTTACAATTATCAGTGGATGTGGTCCAGAATGCACACACAAATCGACCGTCCAAGGTACTTACAATCAGCAGTGGATGTGGTCCAGAATGCACATACCAATCGACCGTCCAAGGTACTTACAATTATCAGTGGATGTGGTCCAGAATGCACACACAAATCGACCGTCCAAGGTACTTACAATCAGCAGTGGATGTGGTCCAGAATGCACATACCAATCGACCGTCCAAGGTACTTACAATTATCAGTGGATGTGGTCCAGAATGCACACACAAATCGACCGTCCAAGGTACTTACAATCAGCAGTGGATGTGGTCCAGAATGCACATACCAATCGACCGTCCAAGGTACTTACAATTATCAGTGGATGTGGTCCAGAATGCACACACAAATCGACCGTCCAAGGTACTTACAATCAGCAGTGGATGTGGTCCAGAATGCACATACCAATCGACCGTCCAAGGTACTTACAATTATCAGTGGATGTGGTCCAGAATGCACACACAAATCGACCGTCCAAGGTACTTACAATCAGCAGTGGTGTTACGAACTTGGGATTGGAATACAGGAGGTATTAGACACAAATACGTCGAGTGTAGGCGCCTCAACTGTTGCTTTTGGAAGCTTGTACCAGTCCCCTAGTCCCCTATTGTCTTGGGCAGGAATGAGGAGCTCATGTACTTTGTTCTTGTTTTTAACAGCTGGAACCGTCTGTCGTGGCCTCGTCACTGTCTAGGGGAACATGTACGAATTTCTGTTTGATGCCGGAGCAGTGGTTACATGTGATAGAAATCGTCAATATTTTAATAAAGTTTGTAGGAACTAAATGCCAGGTATGTTTTTTTAGTAGTAATCAAGGACTCTTATGTCATATCACATATTATTTTATAGCATGAGTTTCCTCTCCATCTGGTTCGGGAGATTTAAACAAGTGATACATAAAATAATAAGAAGATGTTTGAAGTGGGGAAAAAGAGAGGCAGAGGAGGGGCTAGGTGTCACAGGTGACCGTGACCATTACGTCATGGTCAAAGTACTCTCTACAATCTACCTATCGTAGAGGGGGGGAGTTGGAAGGTCATGACTAGTGGCTATATGGGGTTGTTGTCATCAGGAGGTAGATTTATGAATGTATTTATGGTGGTATTTGACTCGCAATAGAATGCCTTGAAGCGTGCATTGATCATTGCATGATGGCAGACTTATAGTCTTTAGAAACGTTTGCCACTGGGAGACGTCATGGATAGAATACAAAATGAGTAAAACAAAGTTGGGTTAAACCTGAAAAATGGAACGCAACAAAACAGAAGTTTGAGAGGAAAGATGATGTATATAAGTGACACAAAATGCAGTTAATTTACGTATTACCAACTTCAGTCATCACATGAAACTAATTTCCTGTGTGTTAAGATTTAGAATCTGACCTAGAGTGTAACTTTCTTTGCCACAATAATCGACATGTGCTGGTATGGCGTCTGAATATAGAAAATTTATGGTAGTTTATGTTACTAATTCTTATGGCATGTAGACATTTAATTTATACCTGTAAGACTATGGTATGTAGGTAGGTATGGCTCTGGAGATAGCACAAAGAGTAGGTAATTGCCTTATATACCTCATGAAGAGTCAGCCTTTATTTTAGGCTAGATGAGGCCGTGTTAACAGTAAATGGATGTCAACACAGAGCAATTTAGAGACACAAGAAATGACCAGTGACAATCCTTGAAAGTCATCTAAATTTCATTGCAAATGTAATGAGGTGTATCATGGATGTCATTGCAAATTATTTATGAACATAGTATTTTAAATAGTCTATAATTATATTAACAGGAGAATTCTCGAAATCGATCGTTTCTTCTAAAGAGGAAACGATTAGATAATATCAAGCATCCACTCTATTCTGCTCTGCCATCGCTATCCCTACTCTTCAGGTCCCATCTCTTCAGGGCCCATCTCTTCCGTCCTTTACAAAATAGGACAATAGTACAACTCTCCCCTTTCCTTTTATTGATTGCTAAATAGCAGTGCCGTAGCTAGGGTTGGTGTCACCCAACTATTAATTAAATTATCATTTACTTTTCTGTTATATCAATTCATCTTTCAGTATATATTAGTTGTTTTTTTTTTTAAAGTATAAAAGACATTTTCTTTTTCATAGGAAACAATTGCTTTCAAATTAAACAAAAACACACAAAAAAAACAACAACATAGAATTAAGTGTTATGCTAGAGTTGTTTATTTAGTCTTTGTAATAAATGTGTTTATTGTAGAAACATTTCAAACGACAATAAATTTTCTAGGCTTTACAATTGTTTTTAATTTTACTTGTCTATCATAAGTATTTTTAACAAAACTACGAAGTTTTAAATTTAAGGCAAACATATAATACACAAAATATGTCTAACCAACGTTGAGTTAATACAACCTTTATTTCACAAGTGGTATTGCACTTGAAATCACTCCTCGGCCTTATGGTTCAGATGAAAGTGTGGGTTTTCCCGCCTCGCGACTGGCCAGCGTCTTGAAGATCTCTGTCACAGGTATAGAGGTGCAATGCCAAATATCGCGCAAAGGATTTATTTGGAGGGCCTACCTCAACTTTGCAGTACATCTGAGAGAACACTCCCAAAAAATTTTTTTTTTTTTAAATTGAACTTGAAATCGATCCCTAATATTAGAACTTGCAATGAACAACAATGAAGTCCAAAATGCTCATTTAACCCCTCCCCTCCCGTATGTCACATGCCCCCCCCCCATTCCAACTACCGAGAACCTGACATTCGTTGACTTTAAGACTAACAGAAAGAATACACGTTTATGTTTTAATTCGAGTTTTTAATAAATCTAAAGACAATATGTTATAGAAGCTCATAAGGGACAAACGTACACGCAGATATTCCTTGTTATATAACTATATTATTTAAATAACAATCCATTATATTTTTTATTTTAAATTTGAAGAAAGGGAAAGTACTGTATAAGTTTTGTTAAAGTGCGGTGATTAAATCAAACAAACTGAGAGCTTTGGCCTAAATGGGCAAAACGACGTCATATGAGTAGTTATTAAGAACACATTCATTTTTCATTTTATTTTGCAATTTTAAATACAAACTAAAAACGAAAAAAAAAATTAATGAATTTGTTTGCACTAAAACCAATTGCTTATAAAATGATTAAAATTTGTCCTTAGTTGTTACTTTAAAAGTATTAGCAATGATGATAATAATACTTAAACCTTTACTAAAATAAAATCATATATATAATTGCATTACACATTTAAATTTATAAGATTTCCGTAAAATATTAGAAAAAAAACTATGCTCTTTTTAAATAATCTTTGGCGTTATGGTCAGCCTAGCTCATTCTAATGTATATCATTGTTAACAGTAAAAGTCATATACATTTCTTATAATATTTGAAAATACTACACAAAAATAATCCAAGTATGATTCCTACTTGTAAGTAATCCAACGCCATGCTACTGTCTTCTATCCCACTGTCTACCCTCTAGCTCTTCCCCATATACAGGTCTCTCGGTATAAAAATATCATTTCTAAATCACTGTTTTGTAATACATCATTTGTTATCCTACCAGTGGATGAAGTATTGTGTAGTGTTTAAAACAAGTCTTCTCCTTTCGACTACACATAAGGAAAAGTATTGAACAGAGCCACGTCATCCAAGTACCAAGAAGAATTCATTGATAAGCATTTTGCTAGAAGTTGATTTAGGACACCAGTTTATAAATATTCCGATGCAAAGTATAGTCGATAATACGAACTCATTACATTACATGCGTTTATATGAAGTAGATGAGCTAATGACATTGCATTAGTCATATGAAGTAAATGAGTTAATTACATTACATGCTTCATATAAAATAATGAGAAAATTACATGTAAGTTTTTTATGTGAAGTAGAGGAGCTAATTACACTACTGACTTAACATAAAGTTAATCATTCTTAAACTAATGGAGAAAATATTTCTGCCACTAAGTTGACTATTTCATTTATATTTATATATTGCACTGATAAACTCTAGCAGTGTCAGGGCTGATCTACATTTACGAGAATAACATGGTTGGCGCAATGGAAAAATGACAGCAGTGAGGACAAAGCAGATCCAAGACTTGCCCATAGAAATATTAAGACGTTAGTTGTACACATAATACAATAACCAGAAAACTTGGTAGTTCAAAGACCTGCCCATAGAAAGATTAAGTGATTCGTTACATATATCATACAATAGCCAGACAAGTGGTTAGTAATTCTTTCAATCGTTAATTAAAATCAAGTCCGTTATTCTAACATTTTATGTTTAAGTATCCATTACCTCCAACTCAGCTACTAATACTTATTGAAGTGATCATACAATAGCCAGACAAGTGGTTAGTAATTCTTTCAATCGTTAATTAAAATCAAGTCCGTTATTCTAACATTTTATGTTTAAGTATCCATTACCTCCAACTCAGCTACTAATACTTATTGAAGTGACGTGTTTGTTTCGAAACAGTAGGAAGCCTAAACATCATTAGTTCTATAAATAGAACTACAATGTAATCCCCACCTCAGAAAAGAGCATAAAGACTAAGGAAATGAACACAAAATCTACGAGTGAATGATAAGTGAAAACTGAGATCTGACAATATTGGTTATGTCTTATTCAAGGCGGGGGGAAATAAATGTTAGAAATGCTGTTTTCTGTAACCATGGCAACACTGTCATATAGCTCTGAAACGTAACCCTGACACAAATCTATTTCATATATCTCTGGCATATAAACCAGCAATTAATTTTTTATTGTTCGTTCTTTGCTTACTATTTGAGTAGTAGCCTGGACTTGATAAGTCACCTTGACTTGAGTAGTAGCCTGGACTTGATAAGTCACCTTGACTTAAGTAGTAGCCTAGAATTGGGTACTAGCGATGATATGAGAAGCAGACTTGACCTAGGTAGTAGCATGGGCTTGAGAAATAGCCTTGACTTGAGTAATAGCCTTGACTTGAGTTATAGCCTTGACTTGAGTAGTAGGGTCCCCTTGAGCTGTATCTTATTTACATTTTTGTATTATTTCCCAAATTATCTGTTCATTGTCTATTTGTCTCAAATAGTAAGACTAAGTCAAGACGGGAAGAAGAGAATGACCAGCTGTGTTTCTTGTTTCTCCATGTGCTCCAGAAAGCCGGAGTTGTCAGAATATTTATTGTATTATTGCAATACTGCCTCAGATACTAAATCCATCAAACCGTTTCACAAAACTCTGAAATATCTGAATAATAGCATGTTGACAGAAATCTGGCACATGACAGTTTCAAATAAATCTGACACACAAAAGTTTCATAAAAATTTGACGCATAACAGTTTTACATAAATCTGACATAAATCTTTGATATATAACAAGAAAATAACCGTGTCATATTCCAACGTTTAACTGTCAAATAAAACCAAGACATTTATTTATTTTGTTTTGCTGACATTAGTCCGTCCCAATGTGACGATGGTGTAAAATTTGCAGGACGAAAACAAAAATGTTTTTAGAGATTTTTGTTTAGAATTTTAAGCGAATCGCCTCCGTCCACGCAGCTTATTCATCCAAACCTAAGGAGAATCATATGTGAAAGTTGCAGCTTGGAACCAGGTGCGTTGCCTGAGTTTTTGGAATATTTCATTTTGCCAATGGTATACGCATGAAGGACTCCATATTTGGGTTTTAATTCAGAGTTTCCTTCTTTTAGATGAGTTGCCATCCAGGGTAAACTAGTGCAATGCATACGGGTGCTATTTTTGCTTGACTTGACTTTGGTGGGGACTGAACTGAAGACCATGAACTTGAGATTGACTCGGTCTAAACAATTTGGCCACCCTCACATGCAACCTTGACATGTAACCCTGACTTACTCTCATGACCAATACCAAAGACATATAACCGTGAAGATTACCTTTGACATGTAATAGTGTATAAAATATACATATAAAATGACTAATAACTTTGAAAAATATCCCTGACATATAACCCTGATAATTATACCTGAGATATAACAATGACATATAAACCTCTGTTCTATAACCTTACATTACTTTCAGGTAATTGATATTATTTACACAGACACAAACATTTATAAACGACACAATATATATAATAGTGTTATTAGCAAAGGTAAGCGATCATTTCAAACAATGTTTTGTTACCATTTGCAGACATCGATCATTTATAGATTGTAACTATGTTTTGTTAAATCTTGTAGAACCCAAAAACAAAATTATTTTGATCAAATGAAATTAAAATAGTTAGCAATAGTCTTGGTTCTTAAATTAATCCTATTAAGTAATCAAAAAGGAGGTTATTTTCCCGCTTGGTAAAGGATGGAAGAGGTGTGGGAACGAAAATACAAAAGAAAAGGTGAGATTTTTTTAAGCGTAACATTTTTAAAAGTAAGGTTTTTATTCTACCATTTATTTATTTTT